>CM076686.1:1672281-1878541 GCA_038501925.1 Xenopus petersii | reverse complement strand
TACAAGGAGCTCACCAATTACACCACCCTCATCCAGGACATCAAGCAGAAGGGACGGAGTAAGTAACACTGGGGGGGAAGCAGAAGGGGGGGGGGAGTAAGTAAGACTGGTGGCAAGCAGAAGGGATGGAGTAAGTAAGGCTGGTGGGAAGCAGAAGGGACTGAGTAAGTAAGACTGGTTGGAAGCAGAAGGGACTGAGTAAGTAAGACTGGGGCGGAAGCAGAAGGGACTGAGTAAGTAAGACTGGGGGGAAGCAGAAGGGACTGAGTAAGTAAGACTGGGGGGAAGCAGAAGGGACTGAGTAAGTAAGACTGGTTGGAAGCAGAAGGGACTGAGTAAGTAAGACTGGGCAGAAGCAGAAGGGACTGAGTAAGTAAGACTGGGCGGAAGCAGAAGGGACTGAGTAAGACTGGGGGGAAGCAGAAGGGACTGAGTAAGTAAGGCTGGGGGGAAGCAGAAGGGAAGGAGTAAGTAAGACTGGTGGGAAGCAGAAGGGACTGAGTAAGTAAGGCTGGGGGGAAGCAGAAGGGACTGAGTAAGTAAGGCGGGGGGCAGCAGAAGGGACTGAGTAAGTAAGAGTGGGGGAAGCAGAAGGGGGGAGTAAGTAAGACTGGTGGGAACAGAAGGGACTGAGTAAGTAAGGCTGGTGGGAAGCAGAAGGGACTGAGTAAGCAAGAGTGGGGGGAAGCAGAAGGGGGGAGTAAGTAAGACTGGGGGGGAAGCAGAAGGGACTGAGTAAGTAAGACTGGGGGGAAGCAGAAGGGATGGAGTAAGTAAGTAAGACTGGGGGGAAGCAGAAGGGGGGGAGTAAGTATGACTGGTGGGAAGCAGAAGGGACTGAGTAAGTAAGACTGGGGGAAGCAGAAGGGACTGAGTAAGTAAGACTGGGGGGAAGCAGAAGGGATGGAGTAAGTAAGTAAGACTGGGGGGAGTAAGTAAGACTGGGGGGAAGCAGAAGGGGGGAGTAAGTAAGACTGGTGGGAACAGAAGGGACTGAGTAAGTAAGGCTGGTGGGAAGCAGAAGGGACTGAGTAAGCAAGAGTGGGGGGAAGCAGAAGGGGGGAGTAAGTAAGACTGGGGGGAAGCAGAAGGGACTGAGTAAGTAAGACTGGGGGGAAGCAGAAGGGATGGAGTAAGTAAGTAAGACTGGGGGGAAGCAGAAGGGGGGAGTAAGTATGACTGGTGGGAAGCAGAAGGGACTGAGTAAGTAAGACTGGGGGAAGCAGAAGGGACTGAGTAAGTAAGACTGGGGGGAAGCAGAAGGGATGGAGTAAGTAAGTAAGACTGGGGGGAGTAAGTAAGACTGGTGGGAAGCAGAAGGGACTGAGTAAGTAAGACTGGGGGGAAGCAGAAGGGACTGAGTAAGTAAGAGTGGGGGGGAAGCAGAAGGGATGGAGTAAGTAAGTAAGACTGGGGGGAGTAAGTAAGACTGGTGGGAAGCAGAAGGGACTGAGTAAGTAAGACTGGGGGGGAAGCAGAAGGGACTGAGTAAGTAAGACTGGGGGGAAGCAGAAGGGGACTGAGTAAGTAAGACTGGGGGGAAGCAGACGGTGGTAGGGTGTGTGCTCTAATACACAGGGGTGTAAGTGTGTCATTTATACGGTGCTGTCAGTAAAGAGGAACTGTCCCTGTGTTACATTTATAAACAGATCAGGGGTCTCAGAGGGTAACAATGGAGTAGCGCGAGGTTATCTGGAGATAAGAGCAGACACTCAGCACATCACAGCTCCTCCTGCCCCAGTTAATATCATGTTAACCTTTCAGAACTGGATTAACACTTGGTGCTGAAGTGACATTACTCACTAATTACCTGCCTCTCATTGTGTGTGTCCTGCACATAAGTGTAACTGTATTGTGGGGGCAGTAATGTAGAGCTGTGCTGAGTATGACTCTATTACAATTACTTTATTGGATTACATTGATTATGGAGATAGTCTGGTTACCCGGTGCTTCTTCCAATCTCTTGTCTCCCCGACCCACTGAGAGGGTTAAATAACAAGCTTGGGGTGGGGCAATACCTAGATTGTGCCTTTAAAATCTGTGGCCATGATGGTCAGTGCCTGAGAGGATGGTCTACTAAATCACTACTAAGGGCGTGAGTTTATTGTATTTGTTCTGCAAACTGCTATTACCTTCTCTTTTAATTCCAGTGGGTTGGACTCAACTTCTAGTTACCCTTTAGTGAGTTCTACTCAGTCCTGTGGATCCATTCTCCTTACTCTGCTCCAGTTCTGACCCAACAAGTCCCACTCAGTTCTACTGAGTTGAGTAGCAATTAGTTCTGTTCAGTAGGGTTCTACTCTACCTCCACTCAGATCTGTTGATGACTCCTCTATAGAGGGTGGGGAGTCGCACTGTTACCCCAGTGAGTGGGGCACTGAACATAGAGAATTAAATCTTACTCTTTAATGTAAAACAAGACTATTCAACTGTCTCACAGCCAAGCCAAGGTTCTGCTACAAGAGCTTCTGCTCTACTGATACACACAGTTCCATTTAGTAGAACTGGATTTACTCCACTTCTGTGGTTTCTGAACTTTGGTTTGGTTCAAGCCCTACTTTGAGTATAAACATTTGGTCAGTTATAATAAGGTTACATCTATGTGAAAATTATACCACAGTGCTGAGAATGTCTACAACCACAAGTAAGTGTTCCCCTACTATTTACCATGAATGGATCTTAAAGTTGGATTTCTAGGATGTGTAGGAGACCAAATAGACATTCCCAAACTCACATCCTAACTTATTTCCAGGATTTGCTAATACTCTGGGTCCCAGTAAGTGCACCAACCCACTGTTTTGATGGCATTGCTCTAATAAAAAGGCGTCATTACTCACTCGCACGTTCCTCACAGTTCTGGTGAGTAGGACACTAATCCAGTTTTACTCTAGTGAGAGTGGGTCAGTTGTGGTGAGCAGGATTCTACTCTTTACTAGCACATTCCTTACAGTTTTGGTGGGTAGGACACTAATGTAGTAAGTGGATCAGTTGTGGTGAGTAGGACACTAATGTAGTAAGTGGATCAGTTGTGGTGGGTAGGACACTAATCTAGTGAGTGGATTGGTTCTGGTGATTTTATTCAAGAGCATGTTCCTTACAGTTATGTTGAGTAGGGTACTAATCTATTTTTAATCTAGGGAGTCTCGATCAGGTGTGCTGAGTAGGACACTAATCTAGTGAGTGTGGATCGATTCCAGTGAGTAGGACACTAGTGAGTGTGGATCAGTTGTGGTGAGTAGGCCATTAGTGAGTGCGGATCAGTTGTGGTGAGTAGGACACTATTGAGTGTGGATCATTTGTGGTGAGTAGGACACTAGTGAATGGTGTGGATCAGTTCTGGTGACTAGGACATTAATCTAGTGAGTAGATCAGTTCTGTTGAGTAGGACACTAGTGAGTGTGGATCAGTTCTGGTGAGTAGGACATTAATCTAGTGAGTAGATCAGTTCTGGTGCGTAAGACTAATGTAGTAAGTGTGAATTGGTTCTGGTGAGTAGGACACAAATCTAGTGAGTGTGGATCAGTTCTGGTGAGTAGGACACTAGTGAGTGTGGATCAGTTCTGGTGAGTAGGACATTAATCTAGTGAGTAGATCAGTTCTGGTGCGTAAGACTAATGTAGTAAGTGTGAATTGGTTCTGGTGAGTAGGACACAAATCTAGTGAGTGTGGATCAGTTCTGGTGAGTAGGACACTAATGTAGTGAGTGTGGATCAGTTCTGGTGAGTAGGACACTTATCTAGTGAGTGTGGATCAGTTCTGGTGAGTAGGACACTAATCTAGTGAGTGTGGATCAGTTCTGGTGAGTAGGACACTTAGGACACTAATCTAGTGAGTGTGGATCAGTTCTGGTGAGTAGGACACTAATCTAGTGAGTGTGGATCAGTTCTGGTGAGTAGGACACTAATCTAGTGAGTGTGGATCAGTTCTGGTGAGTAGGACACTAATCTAGTGAGTGTGGATCAGTTCTGGTGAGTAGGACACTAATCTAGTGAGTGTGGATCAGTTCTGGTGAGTAGGACACTAATGTAGTGAGTGGATTGGTTCTGGTGAATGGGATTCTATTCTTCACTAGCATGTTCCTTAAAGTTCTGTTGAGTAGGGTACTAATCTATTTTTAATTTAGTGAGTGTGGATCAGTTGTGGTGAGTAGGACATTAATCCAGTGAGTGGATCGGTTCTGGTGAGTGAGACTCTAGTGAGTGTGAATTGGTTGTAGTGTAGGACACTAGTGAGTGGCTGAGTGGTGGTGAGTATGTAAGGGTACACTCAAATGGAGAGATTTGGATGTGATGCTGAGTGTGGACTGTAAATACTAAGAAGTTTCGGTATCTTTTAGTACATTCTGGAGCTTGTCTCCTGATTCCTCCATAAGTACAAATGGGTTAAGTGAGTTTTTGGCTTGTTGGATTTGTCAGGCTGAGGCTGGGGGAGGAGCTTGTTGATTCTAGTAGAGGAGTCTGGGAAGAAGGGAGAGGGTCAATTAGAACCAGTAAAACCATCTGAGGTGACTGGAGGCAGAAGGAGGAAAGTTCTGCTGTGAGAAGGAGAAGGAGTGATCACATGACAGAGTTTGGTGGATCTGCTGGAGAATCACTGGGGAGCAAGCAGCTTACTGGTGAGAGAGGGAAGAGTCCTGGTGACTTGCAGAACAGCTGACACACGAGGTGGACTTGGACTTCCCTCCAGTTCTTCTGTGAATTCGTTTTGCATGAAAGCTCAGAACCAGGATACACTGAGGATAACTGTATCATCAACTTTGCAACATCAACAGGTCTGCTCAGCACAGTGAGATAAAGACTGAGGGCCCTGGGTATAATTCACAGAAGTACTGCAGCACTAGGAGTAGGACACTAGTGAGTGTGTATCAGTGGTGGTGAGTTAAACACTAGTGAGTGGATGAGTGGTGGTGAGTAGGACACTAGTGAGTGGATGAGTGGTGTTCAGTAGTACCCTAGTGAGTGGATCAGTGGTGGTGTGTAGGTCACTGAGTGGTGGTGAGTAGGACCCTAGTGAGTGGATCAGTGGTGGTGAGTAGGACACTAGTGAGTGGATGAGTGGTGGTGAGTAGGACACTAGTGAGTGGATGAGACTTGGTGAGTAGGACACTAGTGAGTGGATGAACGGTGGTGAGTAGGACACTAATGAGTGGATGAGTGGTGGTGAGTAGGACACTAGTGAGTGGATCAGTGGTGGTGAGTAGGTCACTAATGAGTGGATGAGTGGTGGTGAGTAGGTCACTAGTGAGTGGATGAGTGGTGGTGAGTAGGACACTAGTGAGTGGATGAGTGGTGGTGAGTAGGACACTAGTCAGTGGATCAGTGGTGGTGAGTAGGTCACTAGTGAGTGGATGAGTGGTGGTGAGTAGGACACTGATGAGTGGTGGTGAGTAGGACACTAGTCAGTGGATCAGTGGTGGTGAGTAGGTCACTAGTGAGTGGATGAGTGGTGGTGAGTAGGACACTGATGAGTGGTGGTGAGTAGGACACTAGTGAGTGGATGAGTGGTGGTGAGTAGGACACTGATGAGTGGTGGTGAGTAGGTCACTAGTGAGTGGATGAGTGGTGGTGAGTAGGACACTGATGAGTGGTGGTGAGTAGGACACTAGTGAGTGGATGAGTGGTGGTGAGTATGTCACTAGTGAGTGGTGGTGAGTAAGAGGATTGGAAGATAATGATCAGAAGTGACAGGGTTAAGGGGCAGGAATGTTCTGGGCTGACCCAGTGAATGAATAACCAGTAAGTGTGAGCAGAGGAGCAGGTGGCCATGTTCTTGCTCCAACTGTCGGGCACTGCTGGGGAGGGGCAAGTTACGTCAGGGGGCTCAGTGCCAAGCAGGAATGACACTTTATTGCCTCAATTAACCCACGCCTCTCCATTCTACTTCCCCAAACCTGACTGACGGGCTCATAGCACTGGGTGGGGAGACATTTGGGGGCTCATCACTGGGATGTTTGTGTTTCCTCCAGAGAAATGAAGTTTGTAAGTTTGTTTCATGTTTCAGCTGTTGTGGGTCAGGTGTTTGGGATCTCACAGGTCTCTGATTCAGGGGTACAGGTGTTTGGGATCTCACAGGTCTCTAATTCAGGGGTACAGGTGTTTGGGATCTCACAGGTCTCTAATTCAGGGGTACAGGTGTTTGGGATCTCACAGGTCTCTGATTCAGGGGTACAGGTGTTTGGGATCTCACAGGTCTCTGATTCTGGGGTACAGGTGTTTGGGATCTCACAGGTCTCTAATTCAGGGGTACAGGTGTTTGGGATCTCACAGGTCTCTGATTCTGGGGTACAGGTGTTTGGGATCTCACAGGTCTCTAATTCAGGGGTACAGGTGTTTGGGATCTCACAGGTCTCTGATTCAGGGGTACAGGTGTTTGGGATCTCACAGGTCTCTGATTCTGGGGTACAGGTGTTTGGGAGCTCACAGGTCTCTAATTCAGGGGTACAGGTGTTTGGGATCTCACAGGTCTCTGATTCAGGGGTACAGGTGTTTGGGATCTCACAGGTCTCTGATTCTGGGGTACAGGTGTTTGGGATCTCACAGGTCTCTAATTCAGGGGTACAGGTGTTTGGGATCTCACAGGTCTCTGATTCTGGGGTACAGGTGTTTGGGATCTCACAGGTCTCTGATTCTGGGGTACAGGTGTTTGGGAGCTCACAGGTCTCTGATTCTGGGGTACAGGTGTTTGGGATCTCACAGGTCTCTGATTCTGGGGTACAGGTGTTTGGGAGCTCACAGGTCTCTAATTCAGGGGTACAGGTGTTTGGGATCTCACAGGTCTCTAATTCAGGGGTACAGGTGTTTGGGATCTCACAGGTCTCTAATTCAGGGGTACAGGTGTTTGGGATCTCACAGGTCTCTGATTCTGGGGTACAGGTGTTTGGGATCTCACAGGTCTCTAATTCAGGGGTACAGGTGTTTGGGATCTCACAGGTCTCTGATTCTGGGGTACAGGTGTTTGGGATCTCACAGGTCTCTGATTCTGGGGTACAGGTGTTTGGGATCTCACAGGTCTCTGATTCTGGGGTACAGGTGTTTGGGATCTCACAGGTCTCTAATTCAGGGGTACAGGTGTTTGGGATCTCACAGGTCTCTAATTCAGGGGTACAGGTGTTTGGGATCTCACAGGTCTCTAATTCAGGGGTACAGGTGTTTGGGATCTCACAGGTCTCTAATTCAGGGGTACAGGTGTTTGGGATCTCACAGGTCTCTGATTCAGGGGTACAGGTGTTTTGGATCTCACAGGTCTCTGATTCTGGGGTACAGGTGTTTGGGATCTCACAGGTCTCTAATTCAGGGGTACAGGTGTTTGGGATCTCACAGGTCTCTAATTCAGGGGTACAGGTGTTTGGGATCTCACAGGTCTCTGATTCAGGGATACAGGTGTTTGGGATCTCACAGGTCTCTAAATCAGGGGTACAGTAGTTTGGGATCTCACAGGTCTCTAATTCAGGGGTACAGGTGTTTGGGATCTCACAGGTCTCTAATTCAGGGGTACAGGTGTTTGGGATCTCACAGGTCTCTAATTCAGGGGTACAGGTGTTTGGGATCTCACAGGTCTCTAATTCAGGGGTACAGGTGTTTGGGATCTCACAGGTCTCTGATTCAGGGGTACAGGTGTTTGGGATCTCACAGGTCTCTAATTCAGGGGTACAGGTGTTTGGGATCTCACAGATCTCTAATTCAGGGGTACAGGTGTTTGGGATCTCACAGGTCTCTAATTCAGGGGTACAGGTGTTTGGGATCTCACAGGTCTCTAATTCAGGGGTACAGGTGTTTGGGATCTCACAGGTCTCTAATTCAGGGGTACAGGTGTTTGGGATCTCACAGGTCTCTAATTCAGGGGTACAGGTGTTTGGGAGCTCACAGGTCTCTAATTCAGGGGTACAGGTGTTTGGGATCTCACAGGTCTCTGATTCAGGGGTACAGGTGTTTGGAGGTGATGTGAGGTGCCAGGGTATGGTTGGTAGAGCTGTGCATATCTCAGGAGAGAACTGAGACTTACATTAAACTCTCCTTTATTATGTTTGCAGAGCTCTCAGCCTGGTGTAGATGTGCCGCGTATATATAATGGCACTGAGCACCTCAGCGTTACCCGGCCCCAAACAATGGGCTGTTTACTCAGCTCCTGCTCAGCAGATGGACAGAGAGATTGGATGGAAAGTTATTTTATATGCCCCGCACCCCACACTTCTGCCTTGTCTTCTGCTAGTGTAACCATATATAGTAGTACTGAGTATCTGAACTGAGTGCAGTACAGACACAGTGCAGTATAAGAGCATCAGACTCACCATGATTCTTGTTGTTTTCGGGGTGCAGTGCTAAGGAGATGTGTTCTTTAACTGTTATATCAATAATATAGGGGATTAGCACTCCCAGTGTCACCCCAATCTCTTCCACTTTTATCTGAATATCCACAGGAGACGGGAGGAACCCAGATATCCCAGAATTACATTCTCCAGGCACAAGTATTCACTAGTCACTAACCCCAGTTACCTACACACAAGCATATATATATATATACTATCCCTAGCAACCCCTGTACCCCCTACTGGAAATGATAAGGATATTAGAAGTCACTGAGGGGTTGTGACCATATAAAGGCACAAGGCTGCAGGCTGAGTTATACAGGGAACTCTGAGTATCACTCATGTATTATAAGGGATAATGTACCCCCTACTGTAAATGATAAGGATATTAGAAGTCACTGAGGGGTTGTTCTGTGACCATATAAAGGCACAAGGCTGCAGGCTGAGTTATACAGGGAACTCTGAGTATCACTCATGTATTATAAGGGATAATGTACCCCCTACTGTAAATGATAAGGATATTAGAAGTCACTGAGGGGTTGTTCTGTGACCATATAAAGGCACAAGGCTGCAGGCTGAGTTATACAGGGAACTCTGAATATCACTCATGTATTATAAGGGATAATGTACCCCCTACTGTAAATGATAAGGAGGATGGAATATATTCGTTTATAGGAGACGTTTCTAGTCCCAGTATCCCATAGCAACTATCAGCTCTTTCCGTCTTGTAAGTGGTGAGGGTGCGGGTGGGTATCACAGACACAAACACTCAGGGAAGGGAAGTGCAGGACTGGGAATAATTGAGGTTTCCAGCAGCTTTTCCGGGGGAAGGTGAAAGACTCCCTGGCACCCCCTGTTCCCCCTCTCTCTATGGATTCTCCTGTGCTTAACCCATGCTCTGCCACTGACCATCACTAATAGCTGTATATCCAGAGACATTTGGGGAGTCTGTATTGTGGAAACCATTAACTCTATATTGTCACTTGTCCAATGCTGCAGTGTTCTGGGGGTTCAATTCCCATCTCTAGTGATACTGCTGAACTGGGGGTCCCACACAAACAAGCAGCGCCCCCAACTCTCTCACCTGGACACATTGACATTAAACCCACCTGCCCCCCGTGGGACTCACATCCCTCTCCCTGCTGGAATTCCTGGCGGAAAGTAAATAATAAACTGCAGAGCCAACAGATAATTTATTATTCATCACATCAACATTCCTGCCGGCAATTTGCTTTAACTCCATATCAGATTCCTACATTATTGTTATTATTAGTATTACTATTATTATTACCATCATTAGTTGTAGTAGTATTACTATTATTAGTAGTAGTATTATTAGTAGTAGTATTACTATTATTATTATTAGTATTATTATTAGTAGTAGTATGTATTATTAGTAGTAGTATTATTACTACTATTAGTAGTAGTAGTAGTAGTATTACTATTATCAATAATACACGTTAATAAGGCACCAACCAATCAGCAGCGCTCTATTATAGCACATACCATACAAATCCTCATACAGGGCATAAAGGGGCTTTTTATCCATCCCTGGAAGGAAGGGACACACATCGGGGGGGGGGGGGTTATATGACTTTGTTAAACACTTTGTTTTGGTTATTTGTCTTGGTGTGTCCCTTGTGTTAAACATCTGGGGCCCCTCGAGTGCCTGTCTAATGAGCGGGTGAGAAAGAAGGAAGTCTCTGGGCACCATTTCCTCCTAACTGTCAGTTCTTTCCCTTCTCTCTGTTTTATGTTCCCTTTCCTGTTTCTTCCACGTATTCATCATCCCCTGCCCCATCCGGTCTGACTCCGGCGTAGAGATGTCGCCATTGTGTCTCTTGGGTTTAGGGAACAGGCGCTGCTCTTGCCTCTGTAAGGGGGAGAATGTGTGGGTGCTGCACAGATTGGGGCAGTGAGAGACACTGTTGGGTTGGTAAATCAATGACTGGAGCCACTTACCCTCACATCCTTGTTGGGAAGCCAGTGACCCCATGTTGTTGGGTTTCAGACCTGGGAACAGCGGGGGCTGCACAAGCTCAATGGTCTGGATCACTGACCTTTGGAAGATGTAGGGCACTCTATTTGGGCACAGTAGGCTATAGGGCACTGTATTTTGGCTCAGTATGCTTTAGGGTACTGTATTTGGGTTCAGTAGGCTGTAGCACACTGTGTTTGGTCTCAGTAGGTTGTAGATCACTGTATGTGGGCTAAGTAGGCTGTAGGCATTGTATTTGGGCTCAGTAGTTTGTAGGGCACTGTATTTGGGCACAGTAGGATTTAGGGCACTATTTGGGTACAGTAGTTTGTAGGGTACTGCATTTGGGCACAGTAGGATGTAGAACACTGTATTTGTGCTCAGTAGTTTGTAGGGCACTGTATTTGGGCACAGTAAGTTTTGGGGCACTGTATTTGGGCACAGTAAGTTTTGGGGCATGGTATTTTGGCACAGTAGACTGTAGGGCACTGTTTTTGGGCTCAGTAGGCTGGGAATCTGTTTAGACTGTGTAATGCACTTTATTGGGGTTCACAAAGTTATTAGGCCTTTGTGTAATATGTGGAGCAGTTTGTGGAGCTCTAGAATTCAGATAGGGGAGTCAGGTTTTCATATAATATTTGGGGTGCCAAGGCCAGTTATTGTTCTAGCACCAATCACTTGCTTGAGACTTTTCTATTAGAAGGAACATTGGTTGGCAGGTGCCAGTCTGAGGTTGTATCTGAGCTTCTCACTTCTCTCTCTTCCCTCCTCCCCAGTTATCTACATGTGCTGTTACCCCGACATGTTCCGCCAGTTAATGATCCAGGCCTGGCGTGAGGGGCTCTGCTCTGGAGACTTTGCCTTCTTCTATGTGGATGTGTGGGGTGCCAGCCTGCAGAGCTCCATCTTCCCCGACCCCAAGCGCCCCTGGTACAGAGGAGACGCAGATGATGCCAAAGCCAGGGAGGCATTTAAGGTGAGAATCCTATTGTTCATCACAGTTAAAAGCCAATATTTCTGTTGCCTCCACTCATTGACACAGACAGTAAAGTTATTACCGTTACATTGGATCATATCGCAGAGCTTTCCCGTCTGTGTTTGTTTCTGTCGAGACCAAGGATCTGACTTTCTCTATGTGACTCATTTGTCACCGCAAGCTACAGAGAAGAGAAGCGAGCATGGAACAATGCAACATGGGGAATTCCTTGGGCTCCATCTGGATCCACCATTTCTAAATATGACTAACAGTGGGTGAGAAGGAGCGAGCAGCAGGGAAGAGGGTAGAGAACTGAAGGAAAACACAAGTTTGTAAACACATGACCAACAGCTGGTGGAGCAAAAGAAGGGGGAGAACTTGGGGTCAGGGACTAAAGAGAAATGGAGGAGTACTAAGAGAGCAGTGAGAACATATGTTAGAGTAGGAGATGAGGGGAAGGAAAGAACAAGCAAGGACAGTAAAGAGATCAGAGAGAAAGAGAAGCACAAATGAGACTAGAAGAGCGAAGAAGAGACAGAAGAAGAAAGGACATTGAATGATGGACATGTAAAGTTGGTGAAATATCAGGAGAGATAAGTGGGAGTGGCTTAGAGGCAGGGCATTGAGTAAAGAAAAGGTCACAATAAAGATCTAATGGGGAGATACAAGAGTGAGAGACATGTCAGGAATTGAGGAGAATGAAGGTGACAAATGAAGGACACACCAAATAGATGTGGTGGAAAGATTATGATGTGGGTCAGACTGTAGGTGTTGCTGGTGAGAAGGGGGAGAAGGAGAGAGAAATATGGAATGTGGGGAGGGAAAGGTACTGAATAAAGGGCAGC
Organism: Xenopus petersii; assembly: GCA_038501925.1. Taxonomy (NCBI): domain Eukaryota; kingdom Metazoa; phylum Chordata; class Amphibia; order Anura; family Pipidae; genus Xenopus; species Xenopus petersii. The sequence goes on along the minus strand of CM076686.1, from coordinate 1,866,437 downwards.
TCTCAGTGAAGATGATGGGGTGAGACAAGGACTATAGGAGACAAGAAGGAGGTGAAAATCAAGTGGTTATAGAAGAAGAGAAGGTGAGAAGTGGATATCAGTGAGGGCATAGGTCTGGTGTAGGGAAAAGAAGAGAGAGGGAAAGAAGTAAGAGAAGGTTGGAGGAATGACAGAGATAAGGGAAGGTTTGATGAGAATATAGGTCAGTATGGGGAGGGGGGAAGAAATGAAAATCAGGTGATATTGGTTTGATATGTTGAAAAAGAGAGAGAGAGGGAGAAATAAGTGAGGGAGAAGACGGTGATTGTATTGGTTTGCTATTGGGAGAGGGGAGAAGGGAGAGAAGCAAGAGTAAGAAAGGAGAGAGAGAATGAAGATTAGGTTATATTATTGTGTTGTAAAGATGAGAAAGAAGGAGGGAGAAGTAAGAGAAGGTGGTGGGCAGATCAGGTGAAGTTATAGGTTTCCTATTGGGAGAAGAGAGAAGGAGAAAAAGGAAAGTAGGAAAGAGGGAGGGGGAAGAGGATGATATTATTGGTTGAGATGGAGAGAGAGAAGTAAGAGAAGGTGGAGGGGCCAGAGATGAGATCAGGTGAAGGTAAAGATTGGGTAATGGGAGAGGAGAGAAGAGAATAAAGATCAGGTGATATTATTGGGTTGAGAAGCAGAGAGAGAAGTAGTGGCAAATAATAAGGAAGAAGAAGGAGAGGAAGAAGAGGATGGGAGGTGAATGGAAGAGGAAGGAATCAATTCAGTCACATTTCTCTTTGTACATCCCGTCCCCTTGCTCTTCATCCTCTTCATCTTCAGATCGGCATCTTGTAAAGTCTCCCAGCAATAAGGTCCCCCCCCAACATACACACCGACTGTCACCTACAGGATCTAGCGGCTAAACATGACAGTTGGGCTCACACTCCTCTACCCCCTGCCTGGGTGCTGCCTCCCTATAACAATGACAGACCCAGTGACTCTCCCCCCCTGATATAAGAGCAGCATGTCTGTGGCCAGAAAATACCACTTATTATTATTATTATTATTGTTATTACTGTTATTATTATTATTTTTATGATTGTTATTATTATCATTTTTTCATTTATTATTATTACTGTTATTGTTAATATTATTATTTGTATTACTATTATTATTGTTTTATTATTATTGTTATTATTGTATTATTATAATTGTTTTTATTATTATTAGTATTATTTTTATTATTATTATTGTTGTTGTTATTATTATTAGTATTATTGTTGTTATTGTTTTATTATTATTGTTATTATTGTTATTATTATTATTATTGTTATTTTTTTTATAATTGTTATTATTAGTAGTATTATTGTTATTATTATTTTTATTGTTTTATTATTATTGTTATTATTAGTGGTATAATTATTATTGTTATTACTATTATTGTTATTATTATTATTGTTGTTATTATCATCACCAGGCTGTGTGTGGGGGGCTAAATAAATGGATGACATGGAGTGGTTGCCATGGTTACAGCACTTGTGTGCTTTTGCACCTGGGTGAAATAATGAAATAACAGATATTGCATCAGACATTGACTGCCCCCAGCTCTGTGCAAATGATTGGGGGGGGGAGTGAGTAATTGCTCTGGAGGAGTGTCCACTCACTGAGTGTGTGTCTCATTCAGGCAGTGATGATCATTACGTATAAAGAGCCGGACAATCCTGAGTACAAGGAATTCCTGGCAAATCTCAATCGTTTCAGCGGGGAGCCCTTCCACTACAAGGAGGAGAGCACATTGGTGAGTGTCTGTGAAGCCCCGCCCCTGACTCCTCCCTCTTGTATTACCCCCATGAGTGGCCACTTCCCCTGGGGCTCCTGCACCTCATTCTTACAGTCAGGGGGGACATTGAAATCCCAACAGACCAGCGTGTGTTTGCCCCAAGCAGAGTGAGAACCTGTAACCCTAAAGGGGTTGTTCCCCTTTAAATTAACTGTTAGTAGGATGTAGAGAGGTATATTCTGAGACAATTTACAATTGCTTTTCATTTTTTATTATTTGTGGTTTTTTATTCAGCAGCTCTACAGTTTATAATTTCAGCAGTGAGGTTGCTAGGGTCCAAATCCCCCTAGCAACCATGCACTGATTTGAATAAGAGACTGGAATATGAATAGGAGAGACCTGAATAGAAAGATGAGGAATAAAAAGTAGCAATAACTTAATACTTAATATTTTTAGATTCGGCCAAACCCCCAAATCCTTTGGGAAAGATTTGATTGAATACCAAATCGAATCCTAATATGCATATGCAAATTAGGGATGGGAAGGGGAAAAATATGTTGTGGGAAAAAGTCATGTGATTGCCCTCCCCACCCCTAATTTGCATATGCAAATTAAGATTCTGATTCCACCAAATCCTGCTGAAAAAGGCCGAATCCTGTCGATTCCTAAAATGAATCCTGCTGAAAAAGGCCAAATCCTGAACCGAATCCTGCTTAAAAAGGCTGAATCCTGAATTGGGTACGTCCGTACAGGGCATTTGTTTTTTAAAAGGGATCAGTGACCCCCTATTTGAAAGCTGGAGAAGACTGCAAATAATTTAAAAAACTATTAAAAAAAAATAATGAAGACCCATTGAAAAGTCGCTTATAATTAGCTATTCTATAGTATACTAGAAGTTAACCTGAAGGTGAACCACCCCTTTAAGAGCCTCCTAAACAAGTGGAGGAAAGGAGATTTAAACAGCAGCAAAGGAATCATCTCTCCTTAAGATTCATTGTTTATTTTCTCAAGTGCCATTTTCAGCCTCAGCTGTGTGTGTGTGTGTCAGGACCCCCGCCCCCCACTTCTAGTCCCAATTGTATGTGACACAAGGGGGGGACAGGGGCACGTCAGCAGGAAAAGCTTCATTACCGGCCGCTGGCCGAGAGACAAAGGGAGAATGTAGGACAGGAGCCAGTTGGGCCAGTGTCAGTGCAAAGTGTGGGGGGGAAGGAAGGAAGTGCTTGTTGTGAGTGTGCGCTCACTGTGGGGAGTGTGTGTTTTATTCACAACAGGGGGTGCATCTGTGTCAGCGGGTGCTGCTGGGCCGTCTGTCTTATGTGAATACAGGTCTGTCCAGCCGGGGCCCACATGCAGGATGGGGCCCTCCAAGGAATTTTCCTGGCCCCTTGACTGATCAAGTCATATATACACATATAATACACCAGAGAGAGAAATTATATCGCTATAAACGGAGCTTGCTGATGTCATCAGTTATAATCGGAGCTTAGTGATGTCATTTCTGTCACATGACTCACTGTAACTTGTGTATTATAATAAAGTACCCCCAGTTGCAAAGTATTAGAAGTCACCTTGGAGTTCCATGACCTGTATAAAAACATATATATGTTCATGGAAGTCCTGGGTAACGTATAATATAGTGAATAAAGTACCCCCTCTTGTAAAATATAAGGATATTATAAGTTACCGAGGAGTTTCATGACCATATAAAAGTACGAGGCCTCGGAACTCCGAGGTAACTTCTAATATCCTCATATTTTGCAACTGGGGGCACTTTATTTATTATAATACACAAATTTTAGTCAGTCATGTGACAGAAATGACATCAGAACTCACCGTTTATAACTGGTGACATCAGAACTCACCGTTTATAAGGATATAATTTACAGGATATTCATGGCTTTTGTGTATTATATCCTTATATTTTACAGTAGGGGGTACTTTATTCACTATATAGTGAGCTTGGGTGCCTTCTGCAGCTAAACACCCATGTGATAGTTACCTAATTTAACAACCTATGTTAATGACAAGAAAATACGACCAACTGCAACTTATGGCACAGAACCCCTTCCTTTACTGACAGTTAAACCTCCTTTTCTCCAGCCTCCATCATTGTCCCCAAGTTACTTGCACTAGGGACAGTCATAGTTACTTGCAACGTGTACTTCTTCATGTTTCTCACTGTACATACAGTACATTATAAATGTATTTTGCCCCCCTGTATGCAGATGAATGCCCTCGCAGCATCATTCCATGACTCAGTACTACTCTATGCTCACGCCGTCAATGAGACCCGAAATAACGGATACAGCATGAAGAACGCCTCTGCCGTCACCAGCCACATGCGAAATAAATCCTTCTATGGTGAGATCTGACCCAAAGTCCTAAATATGCTCATGTTTTCATTTACAGTAGGGGGTACATTATCCCTTATAATACATGAGTGATACTCAGAGTTCCCTGTATAACTCAGCCTGCAGCCTTGTGCCTTTATATGGTCACAGAACAACCCCTCAGTGACTTCTAATATCCTTATCATTTACAGTAGGGGGTACATTATCCCTTATAATACATGAGTGATACTCAGAGTTCCCTGTATAACTCAGCCTGCAGCCTTGTGTCTTTATATGGTCACAGAACAACCCCTCAGTGACTTCTAATATCCTTATCATTTACAGTAGGGGGTACATTATCCCTTATAATACATGAGTGATACTCAGAGTTCCCTGTATAACTCAGCCTGCAGCCTTGTGCCTTTATATGGTCACAGAACAACCCCTCAGTGACTTCTAATATCCTTATCATTTACAGTAGGGGGTACATTATCCCTTATAATACATGAGTGATACTCAGAGTTCCCTGTATAACTCAGCCTGCAGCCTTGTGCCTTTATATGGTCACAGAACAACCCCTCAGTGACTTCTAATATCCTTATCATTTACAGTAGGGGGTACATTATCCCTTATAATACATGAGTGATACTCAGAGTTCCCTGTATAACTCAGCCTGCAGCCTTGTGCCTTTATATGGTCACAGAACAACCCCTCAGTGACTTCTAATATCCTTATCATTTACAGTAGGGGGTACATTATCCCTTATAATACATGAGTGATACTCAGAGTTCAGTCAGAGTCAGAGAGAAAACATTGCAGCTGTATTTAATGTGTCCCATAATCCTTTGCCATGTCCCAGAATTCCCCTTGGTGTGCCCTGCTGCTGTCTCTATAAGATTGGGGTCACGCTCTCCCCAACTCCCACTCTAGAAACAGCGCTAATGACTGGAGTCTGAGCCAGAGCAGTGTAGTAATTAGACAGGAGGAATGTTGTGGCCGGGAGGGATGTGTGGGTGGCTAGTATTAGCTGGGAGGCTTCAGGGGTTCCATACAGGAGTCTGATCTCAGCAGAAGTGGAGTACCTTGTAGCAACACTCACTAGTCTGTACCCTGTGTATGTGCAGCCTAATAACTGAATGACATATATAAATATAAATATACAGTAGGGTGTGTGACCAGTTGTATTTCTGTTTGTATCGCAGGGGCTTCTGGGTTTGTGAAGATCGATGACAGTGGTGACCGGGAGAATGACTTTTCCCTGTGGGACATGTATGAACCCCACGGAACATTCCAGGTGAGGAAACGGGGGGTCCCAGCAGGGTCATGTCCCTCAGCAACTTCCCCTTTAATGTCACTGTCTCCCCCAGATTGTGTATCATTACAATGGGACGCTGAGAAAGATCATTCCAGTGCCGGGGAAGGAGATCCAGTGGCCAGGAAACCGGATCCCAAGGGATTTCCCCCCCTGCGAATTTGATCACAGTAACCCCGAGTGCAAGAAATGTAGGTGGCTGCTTGGGGGGTCATATAGATGTTGTATAGACTGCTGTGTATTCTTGGGGTTCATAAGGACCTTTGGGGGTAAACATGATCCTTGGGGGAAGATTATGTCAGTTCCTGGGAATGTGGGGTCTGCAGGGAATGAGAATGTGGGGTTGGTAGGGAATGGGAATGTGGGGTTGTCAGGGAATGGGAATGTGGGGTTGGTAGGGAATGGGAATGTGGGGTCTGCAGGGAATGAGAATGAGGGGTTGGTAGGGAATGGGAATGTGGGGTCTGCAGGGAATGAGAATGAGGGGTTGGTAGGGAATGGGGGGTTGGTAGGGAATGAGAATGAGGGGTTGGTAGGGAATGGGAATGTGGGGTTGGTAGGGAATGGGGGGTTGGTAGGGAATGGGAATGTGGGGTTGTCAGGCAATGGGAATGTGGGGCTGGTAGGGAATGGGAATGTGGGGTCTGCAGGGAATGAGAATGTGGGGTTGGTAGGGAATGGGAATGTGGGGTTGGTAGGGAATGGGAATGGGGGGTTGGTAGGGAATGGGAATGTGGGGTTGTCAGGGAATGGGAATGGGGGGTTGGTAGGGAATGGGAATGTGGGGTTGGTAGGGAATGGGAATGGGGGGTTGGTAGGGAATGGGAATGTGGGGTTGGTAGGGAATGGGAATGGGGGGTTGGTAGGGAATGGGAATGTGGGGTTGTCAGGGAATGGGAATGAGGGGTTGGTAGGGAATGGGAATGTGGGGTCTGCAGGGAATGAGAATGAGGGGTTGGTAGGGAATGGGGGGTTGGTAGGGAATGAGAATGAGGGGTTGGTAGGGAATGGGAATGTGGGGTTGGTAGGGAATGGGGGGTTGGTAGGGAATGGGAATGTGGGGTTGTCAGGCAATGGGAATGTGGGGCTGGTAGGGAATGGGAATGTGGGGTCTGCAGGGAATGAGAATGTGGGGTTGGTAGGGAATGGGAATGTGGGGTTGGTAGGGAATGGGAATGGGGGGTTGGTAGGGAATGGGAATGTGGGGTTGTCAGGGAATGGGAATGGGGGGTTGGTAGGGAATGGGAATGTGGGGTTGGTAGGGAATGGGAATGGGGGGTTGGTAGGGAATGGGAATGTGGGGTTGGTAGGGAATGGGAATGGGGGGTTGGTAGGGAATGGGAATGTGGGGTTGTCAGGGAATGGGAATGGGGGGTTGGTAGGGAATGGGAATGTGGGGTTGTCAGTGCTTGGGAATGTGGGGGTGATGTGTTACTGTCTGACCTCTCTGTGTCCTCTCCTTACAGCCAGTTTCACCATCCTGGAGATCATGTCTATAGTCATCTGCTTCATCCTCCTGATCATCACTATATCCTCCATCTTTATATACAGGTAACTCACCTCTACCTCTCTATCCTCCCTCTTTATATACAGGTAACTCACCTCTCCCTCTCTATCCTCCCTCTTTATATACAGGTAACTTACCTCTCCCTCCCTATTCTCCCTCTTTATATACAGGTAACTTACCTCTCCCTCCCTATTCTCCCTCTTTATATACAGGTAACTCACCTCTACCTCTCTATCCTCCATCTTTATATACAGGTAACTTACCTCTCCCTCCCTATTCTCCCTCTTTATATACAGGTAACTCACCTCTACCTCCCTATCCTCCCTCTTTATATACAGTTAAATCACCTCTCCCTCCCTATCCTCCATCTTTATATACAGGTAACTCACCTCTCCCTCTCTATCCTCCCTCTTTATATACAGGTAAATCACCTCTCCCTCTCTATCCTCCCTCTTTATATACAGGTAACTCACCTCTCCCTCTCTATCCTCCCTCTTTATATACAGGTAAATCACCTCTCCCTCTCTATCCTCCCTCTTTATATACAGGTAACGCACCTCTCCCTCTCTATCCTCCCTCTTTATATACAGGTAACTTACCTCTCCCTCCCTATTCTCCATCTTTATATACAGGTAACTCACCTCTCCCTCTCTATCCTCCCTCTTTATATACAGGTAATCTCTATTGAATATACAGGCTCTAAGTCTCACCCCTACTCTTTATCTTTATACACAGAACAGTTGCCTTTCTGTATAAATAAATATTTGATGTGGTTGTTTTATTCTTATCTCCCTGTATAGACATGGGGGGGGGGGCAGTTGGCTGCTGTGCATCATGGGAGACCTCGTTAGGCAGACCTCTGTGACCTCGTTACCATGAGAGCTGCAGGCGGAGGCTCTAATTGGATGGAATCTCCGTTTAACTTCAGCTGTCAAACCAACTGGGGGGGAGCTGGGATTATGTTGGGAGTCTTCAGAGACCTGCCAGGCCACATCCCAGTGTTTGCCGTGGGTTTAGCTGGGATAGAATGTGGAAATGAGCTGCGGGGAGTTGTATTCCCTGCTACACTGATACTGATATATTGGCCTTAAAGGGGAAATTCGACTAAAAATGGATCACCTTTCATTTTCCTTAAATAAATTCACACTGAATCCAGATATTGAGCAGCATATTTGCAATTTTTTTTTTGCATTTTGAACGCAAGCGAAACGCAGGAATTTTACTCCCGCCTTCATCTTGTTGGCTCCTCCCCCGCAGGAAGCTCCGGCTGGAGAAGGAACTGGCAGCAGAACTGTGGCGAATCCGCTGGGAGGACATCCATAGCAGCAACTTGGAGAAGAACTTGCGCAGGGCAGGCAGCAAACTTACCTTATCACTGGTAACAACCCCCCAACCCCTAGCAACATCTCAATAAATAGGGGTTCCCTTTTCCTTCGCCATCCATAATCATCTTGCTGTGGTTGTAGGAAGGAGAGTCCTCCTCAAACCCAATTCAACTTGACTCCACCACCTACACTTCCAGAAGATCCCCACCAACCTGAGCTGAAAAACAGGACTTGAACTCCTACCAGTGCCTCCTTGCACACCCCAAAAAAATCTCAAAATGGGTGATTAGATCACTGGGACCTGCCAATGACTAAAAGTTGATGGTTGGAACCCCCCATTGGCCTGTTTTGGAGTGTGGGTGTGCCCCTTATTGTCCTGTTTCCTCTTGTGAGCCATTCAGTAAATAGAATTAGCAAAGCACCCGCTGCCTGGCATTGCATCCTGGCATGTTCCCATGGCACCCGCTTTACCCATCCTGTTTCCTGACAAGCGCTAATGAAAAGGTCAGGCCAGACGCTTCATATTCCAGAGGGAGGGTGCTAGGGCAGGGAGGGTGTCCGTTTCTTCTCAGAGTGAGGAAAGATGAGCTGCTGGCTGCCTTATTTCTGGATGGAAAATACCCATCAAACATTGCAAAACTACAACTGTCCCATAAGTCCAACAGAGCAGGTTAGGTGACCAGCAAGGGACAATGTCTTCTACTCAGGTTACACTCCACAGGTTCCTTCTCCAGAGACTTAATGGAAGGTCTTTGAGCAGTAATGCTGGGAGACCTTATCAGAACAGCTTCATCCCACCAGCCGTGCCCCTTCATTGAATACGCACATCATCTCCAAGTCTTCATGTCTCCCTGGCTTCTTCACCCCTTTACCAACACTTCATCATATTCTGCCTCTTTACGTTGGTCTTACTGACCTTCTCCACTACAACATCCCTATCATTTTACTTACTAGCTCTGTCTGCTTGGTCTTCCTCGTCTCTTGATCAAACAACATCTACTCGTCTTCACCCAACCTTTGACTCTAAACTCTTTCTTCTACTTCTGTCTCTGTTATTCCAATACATCTCCACTTCTTTTTTTCATTCTACCTTATTATAATGATCTTCTTCATCTCATCTCTCATAATGTCTTCCTCATCTTGTTTAACTTCATCTTTATCTTTTCGTCAACACATTCATTCTTGATGTATCTGCCTCTTTATGTTCTTCATCTTGAACTCAACTCAATGGTTCCTTCATACTTCATCACACCCGGCCCAACGCAACTGCTGCCTCCAAACCTTGACTGCTGTACATCCCTCCTCTAGATAGACATGCTCCATGTAGAGCCATCAGGCCCCTTCCTGCATGGGGATAGAAATATCTAGAGTACTATATAAATGTGTGTTTCTATCCACAGAGAGGCTCCAACTATGGCTCCCTGATCACCACAGAAGGTCAATTCCAAATCTATGCCAAGACTGCATATTACAAGGTAAGATCCTTTGATTCTTATGTCCATCATCATCCCCATGCCTTATGACCATTTATTGTGGATGGTAACTAGAATCCTCTTAGTGGTGACCAATTCTGTAGGACACCCCACCATCTCACTCTACCCATCCTCTCCCCACAGGGCAACATCATCGCAGTTAAGCACATAAACCGCAAGCGGATAGAGTTGACTCGCAATGTCCTGTTTGAGCTGAAACATGTAAGGAACAAGCTTCTCCTGATGACCACTAAATGATCTGGAACCCGTAATCTCTTCATCTCAAGTGACCAGAGCAGCAATGTAACCCTCCCTTCCTCTGCCCAGTGCTGACCATCTGGGACCTGTCTCGTTGTAGACACTTCCTTGGCTCCCGACCCAGGGAAAAGCTGCTGACAATTCACAAAATCCTATAAACAACTTGGTTTTATGGTCTGGGCTCCCCTCCACTTAACCTCAGTGGGATGGTCAGTGCAGGCCCTCTCCTCACTCAACATGTGTTTAGACATGTCCCTATGCAGATTCCCTCATTCCTGAGAGTCCAGTTGAGTCCTGCTGTGGGGAGAGTCAGAAAGTTGGGATATACTGAGCTGTCTTTTGCTTCCACATCTTTCTGTCTTTTGAGATTAGTTTTTAGGGGCCACTGGACTCCCAAGCAACTTGGGTAAAAGAAAGTACTTTTGGGAGGGTGGTGGGATTTGAAGTCACACAACTACTACTACTACTGAGGAGCATCTTCTTGAGGTTCCTCTTTTGTTCTCAATCTCATTCTCCCTTTCAAATTCTGCCTTTCTCTCTCTCTCTCATTCTTTTTCTCTCTTTCTCTCTCTCATTCTCTCGTTCTCTCTCTCTCATTCCCTCTCTCATTCCCTCTCTCATTCCCTCTCTCATTCCCTCTCATTCCCTCTCTCATTCCCTCTCTCTTTCTCTCTCTCTTTCACTCTCATTCTCTCTCTCTCTCTCTCTCTCTCTCTCTCTCTCTTTCATTCTCTCTTTCTCTCTCTAATTCTCTCTTTCTCTCTCTAATTCTCTCTCTCTCTTTCATTCTCTCTCTCTCTCGCTCTCTCTCTTTCATTCTCTCTCCCTCATTCTCCCATTCTCTCTCCCCCCCTTTGTTATTTGCTCTGGCCCAATATTAATCAGAACCGGTCCTGACATTTCACTAATGTTTGTAATGTCCAGACGCCCTGGAGGGAGAATCACTTCCACCCCCCCCAACTCTCTCGCCCCCCCCCCCCCCCATGGACAAGACAAAACCTTTGCAGCAGAACAATTGGGGGGGGTTAATTCCATGGGATACGAGTGGTGTGGGTCCCTCTCTCACCCCCCCCCCCCCGCACATATGGGACTATACATCACTTACCTGCTCACTCAAACGTTTCCCCATTGGACCTGGAACCATTTAACCCTTGCATTTCTTCACCCATCCTTTCTCCACTGGCTATGGATCTATTTAACCCATTGCTCCCAGTCTCATCCTTTTCAACTAGAATTATATAACCCTGGTCTGGCCTCTTTAATCCTTTCCCACTGGGTTTGGAACCAATTAACCCTTGCCTACCCTCTCGTATCCTTAATCCACTGGCTACCGAGCCAGTTAACCTTGTCCATCCTGTCTCATCCTATCCACTTTGCTTATGGAATCATTTAACACTTGCTAACCCTCTACACACTGGGTATGAACCTATTTTTTTTTTTTTTTAAACAAACATTTTTATTAGTTTTTTACAGTAAACCAAGAAAGGGAGAGGGGGATAGAAGGACGGGGTTAAGGTTTCCGCCTGGGGGTTCCATACATTTATCATATGTTAAACATACAATTCCCAATATATCTTATGCATTTCAACCTGTGAAACCATTTGACCCTTGTTTACCCTCTCCACACTGGGGTTGGAATTATTTAACCCTTGCTCACCCTTTCCACACTGGGTATGGAACCATTTAACCCTTGGTCGCCCCTTCTACACTGGATATGGAACCATTTAACCCTTGCTCACCCTTTTCACACTGGATTTGGAACCCTTTAACTCTTGCTCACCCTTTCCACACTGGATATGGAACCATTTAACCCTTGCTCACCCTTTCCACACTGGTATGGGACTGGGTATCCTCTTCCTGTCCTCCCTCATCCTATTCCAACTGGGTATGGAAACATTTAACTCTTTCCTTCTCTCTCCCATTCTTATGTGGTTAAGAAGAAGCCGTGTAACCCTTGCCTACCCACTCGCCTGCAGTATCCTGTGCTTTACCTACTGTATTATGTATCATTTCACCCTTCATCTACCCTCCCCTGCCTCCCTTTTCCCCAGATGAGTAGATAAGAGTTTAACCTTCGCCTGACTGATCTGCTGATTTTCCCACTGGATGATTTATTATTAAGGCTTTGCTGGGCCTCTTGGGCTTGTTCCAATGCTTTAACCCTTGTTTGTCTTCCCTTCTAGATGAGAGATGTGCAGAACGAACACCTCACTCGCTTTGTCGGCTCCTGCATTGACCCCCCAAACATCTGCATCCTGACAGAGTATTGCCCCAGAGGCAGCTTGCAGGTACCCCAGGGTTGCACAGAGTATTCTCATGTCAAACACTGATGCCCCTCACTGATGCCCCTGTCTGTTTCTGCAGGACATTCTGGAGAACGAGAGCATCACGCTGGATTGGATGTTCAGATACTCACTAATTAATGACATCATAAAGGTAACATGGGGGCGGGGCCATAGGGTAACAAATAAGACGCACGTTTTGACCATTTCACGTTAGCCATAATTTATTTATCTGTAGTAATAGAGTTTTAATTGCACCACTAGGGGGAGCGCAGAGTGAGTAGTAAAAGCAGATAAAATGTTCCGTTGTAATCCTTGCTAAACGGCATTGCTGCAAAGACTCTAGACATGAGACCCATGAGGCAGATTGTTTATAGTTGTGGCCGCCCAATCCACCTTTTGTCCCAATCTCTCCACAGGGGATGCTCTTCCTACACAACAGCGTCATTGTGTCGCACGGGAACCTCAAGTCGTCCAACTGTGTTGTGGACAGTCGCTTTGTGCTGAAGATCACAGATTATGGACTTGCCAGTTTCCGCTGCCCGCCCGATTCCGAGGACATCCACGCCTATTTTGCTAGTGAGACCCCCCCTTAAAGGAGCTACAGTATTGGGGGCGGGAGTATTTAGAAAAATCCATGAACTCCCTATAGTTTATTACTTGGACAAGGAGCTCACACTTAGAATTATGTAGCTAATATATGTCATAACCTGTATTTACCCTTTAGCATTCAAGCAGTGGGGTGAAGGGGTACATACGACTCCTCGGGTGACTGATCCTTTACACTCTTGTATTTCCCCCTGTTCCCTAGAGAAGCTGTGGACCTCCCCTGAGCTGCTAAGAATGGAAACTCCGCCTCCGCAGGGCACCCCAAAAGGAGACGTGTACAGCTTTGGAGTCATCCTACAGGAGGTTGCCCTGCGCAATGGAGTTTTCTACGTGGACAATGCCGAATACAGTCCTAAAGGTGGGAAATAAAGGCCGTGCTCTTCTTACTGGTTATTGCTTTTCCCCTAATCCCTCTCTGTCCTCTTGTCAGATCTCCCCTTGTATTGGCCTCCTGTCAGCTCCAATACTTATCTCCTGCCACCTCCTCTATAAATTCAGCCTCCCATCAGTTACACTTTAATATCTGCCTCCTGTGTCTCCTATATATAAATATAAATATATAAATATGCCTCCTAACAGCTCCTCTCTTGTCCTTGTATTAAAGAACTCCCATCAGATCCCCTAGCTCTCACTCCTATCAGCTTCACTCTTATAAAGACCTCACACCAGGTTCTCTATCATATCAGCTTGCTGCCTACACTTTTATATCTGCCCGCTGTTAGACTCTATTATAGGGACCTCCTGACCTCCACTCCCCTGACTCTCATCTCCTTCTCCCCAGAGATCATAGAGCGAGTGAGGAGCAGAGAGAAGCCAATATTCCGACCCTCCACCAACCTGTACTGCCATATCCAGGAGCTGGGGCAGCTGATGCAGAGATGTTGGGCAGAGGATCAGTTCGAGAGGCCGGATTTCAACCAGATCAAAGTGCAACTGCGCAAGTTCAACAGGTGAGAGCGTTGGGCCCTGGCACGTGCCCCCAATTTGATTTGCCCCGTTATGCACTGACCTTGCCCTGGTCTCCATCACTTTCCATAAATCACATGGAATAACCACATGGAATAACTTGCTCCCCCAGAGAGAGCAGCACTAACATCTTGGATAACCTGCTGTCCCGCATGGAGCAATATGCCAATAACCTGGAGGAGCTGGTGGAGGACCGCACACAGGCCTACCTGGAGGAGAAGCGTAAGGCAGAGGCACTGCTCTATCAGATCCTGCCCCAGTGAGTGTGGAATCCACCCCTCAACACCCTCTCATTGTGTTTAAATACCCAATATCACTTCATCATGTTGTTCTGACCATTCTTCCCTCACCCACTGCCCCTTACCCCCGTCTACATCCTTCAGCCCCTCTCTATTCCACCAACCCCTCTATATCCTCCTAGCACCCCTGTAATCTCTCCTTAGTCCTACTAGTCACCGTCTAATCTCTTTTTAATCCTCCTATTCCCCCTCTTAATTTTCCCATCACCCCTCTAAAATCTTCCTAGCAACTCGCTTATCTCCCCTTAGTCCTTTTAGCCCCCTGCTAATTTCTTGTTAATCCTCCTAGCACCCCTCTAATTTATCTTTAGTCCTACTAGCCCCCTTTTAATCTCTCTTAATTTTTTTTATCACCCCTCTAAATTACCCCTATCACCCCTCTAATCTCTTCTTAATCTATCAACTCCCCTCTACTCATTCTTAATCCTCCTAGAACCCCTCTAAAATCCTCCCAGCACCCCTCTAATCTCTCTTTAGTCCTAACAGCCTCCTTCTAATCTTTCTTAATTTTCTTATTGCCCCTCTAAATGACCCCTATCACCCCTCTAATCTCTTCTTAATCCTCCTATCCCATCTCTACTCTCTCTTAATCCTCCTAGAATCCCTCTAAAATCCTCCCAGCACCCCTCTAATCTCTTATAATTCTCCCAGCACCCCTCTAATCTCTCCTTAGCCCTGTAAGTCTGACTCTCCCACCTTTGTTGCCCCCAGCTCGGTGGCTGAGCAGCTGAAGAGAGGGGAGACCGTACAGGCCGAAGCCTTTGACAGCGTCACCATTTACTTCAGTGATATTGTGGGGTTCACAGCGCTATCAGCAGAGAGCACCCCAATGCAGGTACCCCAAGACTTTCCAGCTGAGTGAACCCCTGTGGTTAGCCGAGCCCATAATAACAGAGTTATGTTTCAGGTGGTGACGCTGCTGAATGACCTGTACACCTGCTTTGATGCCATTATAGACAATTTCGATGTGTACAAGGTAAGAAATGAGAACATTGTGCCCTGCCCTCACCCTTTCCTCGCACTCACCCTCACCCTTTCCTCGCACTCACCCTCACACTCACCCTCCCACTCACACTCACCCTCACACTCCCAGGTGGAAACCATTGGTGACGCTTACATGGTAGTGTCCGGGCTGCCCGTACGGAATGGGAAACTCCACGCCCGAGAAATCGCCCGCATGTCCCTCGCCCTGCTGGACGCTGTTAAAAGCTTCAAAATCCGCCACCGGCCTGATCAGCAACTGCGACTTCGGATTGGGATCCACACAGGTGGGTAACAGTGGGCGGAGTCTCAATTCACAGGGTGCTAGGAAAGACCATTATCACCCCATTATCTCATTCTTCATGTCACCCCCTTCCCAGGTCCGGTTTGCGCCGGGGTCGTCGGACTGAAAATGCCTCGTTATTGTTTGTTTGGAGACACAGTCAACACAGCGTCACGCATGGAATCCAATGGGGAAGGTGAGGCCCGGGCGTGAACTACAACTCCCAGCGTCTGTAGCTGGAGAAGCACAAGCCCAGTATATAAACACATGATTCTCTTTATTCCAGCCCTTAAGATTCATGTCTCTACGGCCACACACAGTGTCCTGGAGGAGTTCAACTGCTTCATTCTGGAGCTGAGGGGCGACGTGGAGATGAAGGTAGTGACACCAATAGGACTCACAATATTCCACCATAGAGATATTTATATATATAACACACTTATCTCCCTCACTATTCCCCATGGCTCTCCCTTCTCATTGGCTCTTGTTTCCCCAGGGCAAAGGCAAGGTGAGAACGTATTGGCTGCAGGGGGAGTGCGCCAGCATCACACATGGGTGACAAGGACTGGCTCTTCCATAGAGACCTGTGACAATGGGGGTCCCCAATCCCCTCAACTTACTTTATCTATGGGTTGTGGCCACTAAATTCCTCCTCATCCCCAATGGAGAACATTATTGGGGTACTGGTGGGGGAATCTCTGGACCCATTTAAAGTGTTTAGTGTCCCAAGCTGATGCCAAATGGAACCATGTGACCCAGGACTCCATGTCGATTCTGATGCCACGAGAGGACCAATTGGGGGTGCTGGTATATATGATGGAGCTACCAGGACTGATTGTGAGACCCCCCCACTGTGCCGCCTGTAGAACGGGCATGAGAACTGGGCACAGTCAGAGGGGATTCCCGTGTAGAGCCCACAAATGTGAAACACCTTGCCATAAAGATTTCTGAACTGGGTAGTGGTGGTGCCCGTAAATGCTCAGTGGGAAAGGGCAGATAAAATGTGGTTTTCTTATTGGTGTAGTTCAGCGCAGGCTGGCGAGGGCTGCTGGGTAATGTATTGCCCCCTGGTGGCCGCCATTATTTACACCATCTGTTGTGCCAACTCTCTGTTGCTTTGGTGGCAGTTTCCATGAGATGCCCCTGGCAGAACCGTCTCTCGGCATGCTGGGAAAAACATGGCGGCGCAGTGTGAATGGTTTAGTCTCCTTGCTCATCTGGTTTAATAATCTCCTGGTCTGTGAGACAGTCGCCCTACATTCTGAATATACGTCTAGCTGCCAGCTCACTAATCACAGTGCCCCTCTAGCTGCCAGTTCATTGCCCCTCTGTGCCCGCGCTTCTCCCAATCATTCTGTCAATAGGCGACTGCAGTAATTGCCCAATTTATTCCTGAGGAACATGTTCTGCTGCTGCGGAGAATAAAGAGCATTTAGATGAAAGCTTCCCCCTCTTTAATCCCCTCCTTCCTAAAGCTTTGCCCCTCACTCCTCCAGCCAGCAGGCTGTTGTTGAACTACAAATGCTCCCACCCTGCTCCCTGTCCTTATATCCCACCTCTCCTGAGCCATGGGGGGCACCATTCCAGCTGAAATAGCTGAGAGAATGCAATGTCCTTAGTAAACAGGGGCCAGGGTTGTTATAATAGAAAAGAAATGCTGTGACATCACACAGCCCTGGCCTGAAGAGCTTACACTCTAATGCAGCCAATAGGGAGGCAGAAGGGAGCACATAAGGAAGACTGGCATCAGTAAATAGAAGCATGTGGGCATTTGTGAATTAAGAGCAATGATCTGTGCTGGAATGGGCCGAGATGTGAGCAGAATGCGGAATATGAAAGAGACAAGATAAAAATTCCACGGAAAGATAAAAGGAGTTGGGATCTTAAACGCCAGGTTTTTATCCTGAGACTGGAGCGGATGAGGTGTAGGGAATGTCTGTCTCCAGCAGAACATCTGTTCCCCCATACGGTGACATTCCGCAGGCCTGGAGCAATCGCTACCCATGGGGAGACAGGTCAGGGGGGTCGTGGATTACGTGCAACCCCCATCAGTTCCTATGGAGCCAGGAGGCTTAGTCGGAAACTTAAAGGGGAACTGCACAACTAAGTATAGTAAAAGGGATGCATTTTGTTTGGAATTTTAGGGTTCCCATTCACATTCAAATTTGCAAGTGGACCCACATCTTTACCTTGTCTGTGCCTAAATATTGTACTATAATCTGCATTGTGGGCTTAATACATGATAAATTGTGTTCAATTCCGCACTTTGCATTAGGGATGCTCCAGATTCAGATTGGGATCCAGACATATCTGCTAGTAATTCACTGTTCTACCAGAAATCTGCAGCTCCTCATAGTAATGACAGTTACACGGAACTATAAACCCAGTGAGAATGAGGAATGAATGGATATTGGGAAGTTGTATCAGGAGTCAGAGGCAGCAGTGCAGAGAAAGGGACAGACACAATGACAGTTACACAGAACTATAAACCCAGTGAGAATGAGGAATGAATGGATATTGGGAAGTTGTATCAGGAGTCAGAAGCAGCAGTGCAGAGAAAGGGACAGACACAATGACAGTTACACAGAACTATAAACCCAGTGAGAATGAGGAATGAATGGATATTGGGAAGTTGTATCAGGAGTCAGAAGCAGCAGTGCAGAGAAAGGGACAGACACAATGACAGTTACACAGAACTATAAACCCAGTGAGAATGAGGAATGAATGGATATTGGGAAGTTGTATCAGGAGTCAGAAGCAGCAGTGCAGAGAAGAGAAAGGGACAGACACAATGACAGTTACACAGAACTATAAACCCAGTGAGAATGAGGAATGAATGGATATTGGGAAGTTGTATCAGGAGTCAGAGGCAGCAGTGCAGAGAATTAGGAATGAATGGATATTGGGAAGTTGTATCAGGAGTCAGAAGCAGCAGTGCAGAGAATTAGGAATGAATGGATATTGGGCAGATTCATAGTTTTCTCTAGACCAAGCTCAGCTCTTAGGTGAAGTTTCCCTTTAATTGCAGGATGTATTTCCCTTTAAGAAATGAAGTGATAAGCGCCAATCTCAATCTGTTAGCGCGGCTTTGTGTTGCCGGGGGCGATACAGAGAGATGTATGTGAGGGGCCTGCGGGCTCTGGCGGCGGCTGATTAAAATGTAGGACAGATATAAAGCGGGTGCTGCTATTAGTGATAATAAAGAGGAGAAGCAGCGAAGGCGAGAGATTTATTCTGTGTTCCAGAACAGTTTGTTCATTCACTGTCTCTGCTCTCCTCACTGACCCGGCCAATTAGCTCCTCTTAGAGCCCAACTCATCCTCTGCTGCACCTGTTTGCTGGGGGCTTTTAATTAGATATTTACAGCTAACGAGTAATATATATATATCTGCTCTCTCTCATTTCCCTACAGAAATAGGGATTGGTAACACTAGATAGGTACCTAATATATAGAGACAAGAGGAAAGTGTTGGAAGGGTTACTGTCTGCTCTCTCTCATTTCCCTACAGAAATAGGGATTGGTAACACTAGATAGGTACCTAATATATAGAGACAAGAGGAAAGTGTTGGAAGGGTTACTGTCTGCTCTCTCTCATTTCCCTACAGAAATAGGGATTGGTAACACTAGATAGGTACCTAATATATAGAGACAAGAGGAAAGTGTTGGAAGGGTTACTGTCTGCTCTCTCTCATTTCCCTACAGAAATAGGGATTGGTAACACTAGATAGGTACCTAATATATAGAGACAAGAGGAAAGTGTTGGAAGGGTTACTGTCTGCTCTCTCTCATTTCCCTACAGAAATAGGGATTGGTAACACTAGATAGGTACCTAATATATAGAGACAAGAGGAGAGTGTTGGAAGGGTTACTGTCTGCTCTCTCTCATTTCCCTACAGAAATAGGGATTGGTAACACTAGATAGGTACCTAATATATAGAGACAAGAGGAAAGTGTTAGAAGGGTTACTGTCTGCTCTCTCTCATTTCCCTACAGAAATAGGGATTGGTAACACTAGATAGGTACCTAATATATAGAGACAAGAGGAAAGTGTTAGAAGGGTTACTGTCTGCTCTCTCTCATTTCCCTACAGAAATAGGGATTGGTAACACTAGATAGGTACCTAATATATAGAGACAGACAAGTAAACCATAACCATAAAGTGAGCCTGCACAGCTCAGTAGATAGGATGTAGAGCACTGATGATTGGATAAGAGGAGGTTAAATCTGATGATCCCGGAGGCCTATGAGTGGGATGACTGGAGGGCTGGTGTTGTGTAAGAGAAAGAGAAATGGCTTCAGCTCATGGGCCAGACAGGGGGCCCCGGGGAGACCCAGATGATGATTACCATGTGTTAGAGGCAGGAGAGATGGACATACTTGGACTAGAAGACCCTCCATCCAGTGAATGACAACAGAAAACAATCCCCGTTGGCCCTTCGGCATCTCCAGACCAACCCCCACTCCAATTGCTCCAATTCATCATCTTCCTCGCTCCATCCGCCTGCTCTGCACTCTTTTATCTGCTTCCTTCCCTCTCATCACTTTCCTGTTTATTCCTACTCCTTGTCCCATCATTGAGCCCTGATTTCCCTCCTCGTTACCCTTTCCTTGTCCCTGGTTACCCTAATGCCCCATCTGATTGGAGGACTCTGCCCCCTGGCACATGTTTATGGGCGCACGTGTCTCAAGTTTAATTAAAAACAATGGCAGCCGCAGCCTGAGAGCCGCTAGGTAATAAAGCAGGAGGCGAATGAGAGTCCCTTTTATGCAGATAATGGATCCAGGGAGCGCGCAGATAATAGATCCAGGGAGCGCACAGATAATAGATCCAGGGAGTGCGCATATAATAGATCCAGGGAGCGCACAGATAATAGATCCAGGGAGCGCACAGATAATAGATCCAGGGAGTGCACAGATAATAGATCCAGGGAGTGCACAGATAATAGATCCAGGGAGTGCACAGATAATAGATCCAGGGAGCGCACAGATAATAGATCCAGGGAGCGCACAGATAATAGATCCAGGGAGCGCACAGATAATAGATCCAGGGAGCGCACAGATAATAGATCCAGGGAGCGCACAGATAATAGATCCAGGGAGCGCACAGATAATAGATCCAGGGAGCGCACAGATAATAGATCCAGGGAGCGCACAGATAATAGATCCAGGGAGTGCACAGATAATAGATCCAGGGAGTGCACAGATAATAGATCCAGGGAGTGCGCAGATAATAGATCCAGGGAGCGCGCAGATAATAGATCCAGGGAGCGCACAGATAATAGATCCAGGGAGTGCACAGATAATAGATCCAGGGAGCGCACAGATAATAGATCCAGGGAGTGTGCATATAATAGATCCAGGGAGCGCACAGATAATAGATCCAGGGAGCGCACAGATAATAGATCCAGGGAGTGCACAGATAATAGATCCAGGGAGCGCACAGATAATAGATCCAGGGAGTGCACAGATAATAGATCCAGGGAGTGCACAGATAATAGATCCAGGGAGTGCACAGATAATAGATCCAGGGAGTGCGCAGATAATAGATCCAGGGAGCGCGCAGATAATAGATCCAGGGAGTGCACAGATAATAGATCCAGGGAGCGCACAGATAATAGATCCAGGGAGTGCGCATATAATAGATCCAGGGAGTGCGCATATAATAGATCCAGGGAGCGCACAGATAATAGATCCAGGGAGCGCACAGATAATAGATCCAGGGAGTGCACAGATAAGAGATCCAGGGAGTGCGCAGCTAATGGATCCAGGGAGCGCACAGATAATAGATCCAGGGAGTGCACAGATAATAGATCCAGGGAGTGCACAGATAATAGATCCAGGGAGTGCACAGATAAGAGATCCAGGGAGTGCGCAGCTAATGGATCCAGGGAGCGCACAGATAATAGATCCATTGGAGTGCACAGATAATAGATCCAGGGAGTGCACAGATAATAGATCCAGGGAGCACACAGATAATAGATCCAGGGAGTGCACAGATAATAGATCCAGGGAGTGCGCAGATAATAGATCCAGGGAGCGCACAGATAATAGATCCAGGGAGCGCACAGATAATAGATCCAGGGAGCGCACAGATAATAGATCCAGGGAGTGCACAGATAAGAGATCCAGGGAGTGCGCAGCTAATGGATCCAGGGAGCGCACAGATAATAGATCCAGGGAGTGCACAGATAATAGATCCAGGGAGTGCACAGATAATAGATCCAGGGAGCGCACAGATAATAGATCCAGGGAGTGCGCAGATAATAGATTTAGGGAGCTCACAGATAATAGATCCAGGGAGCAGATAAATAAGAGCCGGCTCCCCCCGTCGGGCAGTAATTCAGTGATATCTAATTCAGCACAGCAGGTCGGGCAATTAGGGGAGAGGTAAAATCTAGAAGATTCTGTGCGTAAGAGAAGCCGCTCTCATGCCACTTGTATCCTGGTACAATAAATACAGAGAGAGAGGGAGAAGAATTGATTGTGCCCCCCAAAGAGACAAATTGCCCTGGTACCAACAGAAATGAGCTCATCCATCCGCCCGACTCTTGAGAAACAGAATAGGATCCAACTGAAGTTGGGCAAATCCTTGATGGAGAAGGACCTGGGGGTATCTGTGTGTTGTTAACTCAGCACTGCCAGTCAATTGTGTGATCATACCCCATTATAGTCCAACATCCCCCCCCATCAGCCCAAACCACTCCTAGTCCAAGGTGTGCCATGCCTCTTTTTTGGGTCCACTTATCTGGACCATGTTTCTGTCCTGCCCCCATAGAGGATTCCCACCTGTCCACCATGGTGGTGGCCCTATGTTTCTCAATGGTTTACCATACCTGGGGTGCCAAGGTGAGATGTAGATGGCAGGGCAGAGAGAGGACTGGTAGGAACCTCAGCAGGACAGCACTGAAATAGACCAGGGTCAGAACTAGGGGTTTTGAGTGAAAGGTCAAGATGTTCAGGGGGGCAGCTAAAATAGACCAGGGTCAAGAGATGGCCAAGTTTTAGGTTAGACTGATAAATACTGAGGAACTTGGGAGCAGCTCGGGTTCTCCTGTAGCTTTCCCTGAGGGTCTCACCCACCCGCAGAACATTACTGGGCACCTTGTGGGTGAGACTTCAGCTGAGGCAGAAGAACAAGACTGGAGGGAAGAGGGGCTGGTTATTCCCCCACATCATTAATTGCACAGATGTACCACAGACACTACAGTGTAGGTGACACAATATCAGATGTGGATCTATCAGAAGTTCTGAGACTCTAATTACATAATAATAATATAATTACATGATAAATTGGACTCGATTGTTCCTGACCTGCTCCCCAATGAGATGTGCGAATGTTCAACTGTTCCAGGAAACTCATTACACTGAACTAACACACGTGATGCGACTTCTGAACAAAGAGTCCTGGGGAAGCGGCCAACAACATCTCTGGACCTACAAGTAAGAAGGTTAATTACTTTCTATCTAGACTGGGGGAAAGTGATTATTGCTGCCGGAGTGGGGACTCAGGGGACCCTAATAACAAGGTTATAGATATATAGAAACATTGGGGTAACAGTCACCCTGCTATAGTTCCAGGGGTACCCAGGGCACAAATAATCACTCACCCCAAATCTCCACCTAACTGACCTTCAGACTGGACCCCCTTAGCTCATAACAAGGTTACAGATATATAGAAACATTGGGGGGTCACCCTGCTATAGTTCCAGGGGTACATAACAAGGTTACTGCACATATATCCCAACTGTCCTGTTTTTCGCAGGACAGTCCTGATTTTGACAGCTCAGCCCACAGTCCTGAAATGTCCCGACTTTCTCTTTGATCTCCTGCACTGAACAGCCAGAAAAAGATACAGAGTTTCTGAAATGTAATAAAATAGGAGGCTTTTGGCAGAGAGAACAGAATACTCGGCAGCTGCACTTAGATACAATTGTAACCAGTTAAGATAATCAGGTCTCTTGGGGAAACTGTAGACTTGAAGCTTAAAGGGCAAGTCACCTTCATTAGCAAAACTCTAGTAACAAATAAAACCTGACTGTAAAACCTCCAGAAACTGCTGAATTGTATAAAACAGAGGTGGTATTTAGGGGGTGTGGCCATAAAATGGGCGTGGGCAAAAAACACCAGCACATGGCAGATATTTTTATTTTCTATATTTTGGGGGGGATGGAATTAGATTGCAAGCTCTATGGCTCAGGACACTCATGGATACTATTTCTGATTTGTTTTGCTTCCAGGAAAGTGCAGCGTCCCCTCCCTATAGGATCAGTGGCTGCTAATACAAAGCCCACTCCAATGAGTCAAATGTAACAAGTGCGGCTGCCTCTGCCCCAAACAAAAATGGCGGCCGACTCTGCGCGCTTATAAAGTAACGTCACCTCAGCGCGCGATACCATTGGTGCTTAGCGGCCACTGGGAGAGCGGTTTTCTGACGTCGGAGAAGTAGGCGGTACTCAGGTCAGTCAACCACTCGCTGCTTCTGTCTGTGATTGGTTGAGTTATGAGGAAGAGGGCGGGTGCTTCCGGTTTGTGGAATGTTCCTTTATGGCTTCCTGTGTGTGCTAGAAACTGGGTGAGATCTCCCGGTACCGACAGCCCCTGAGCCCTGGTCACGCCCCCAGCGCCTCTTTAGCTCCCAATTTCCTTCCATTTCCTTTAGTCGCCCCTATATATTCCCAGGGACCCCTTGTTATTGGCCGAGGTACCTCAGAGTTTCTGTAAGTGCCCCAGCCCCTCCCCCAGGGGGAACTAGAAGTGATTAATGAGCAATATTAATTGATACCAGTTACAGCTCAAACTCAGGACAATAAGATGTAGTGACGTCACTGGTCTGCCCCTGATACGTCACTGTCCCCTTTATTGTGTCAGACTCTCCCCAATAGACCCAACCCCTGTAAGTACTGCACCCCCTCATTTCTTATTAGTACAATCCCCCCTCAGTCACATTGTCCCCCAAATTCTCTCTCTACTCACCCCAACAAATAGCTGCTCATGCCCCTAAATATCTGGTTACTCTCTGTACCCCAATACCCCTGTATAGAGCTGACTGTGTCCCCCAAAGCTGCTCGTTGCTTTTCCTCACAGCCCCCAGTATAACAGCAGTATATAAGTGTCCGGAGCAACATGGAGCCCAAAGCCAAGGGGAAGCTGCTGGTCTCCACCGGACTCGACGCCAAAGATGAGCTGGAAGAGGTAAGGGCCTCACTTACACACGGTGCGCTTTTTAGATGGGGGTCAGCGACCCCTAATTGAAAGCTGAAAAGAGTCAGAAGAAGACCAATCGCTCTAAAACAATTAAAACGAAATAATGAAGACCAATTGAAAAGTTGCTCAGAATTAGCCGTTCTATAACTTACTACAAGTTCCATTAACGTTAAACCACCCCTTTAACTGGGGAGCTCAGTGACGTTGTCTGTAGGGTGGGCTTCAGTGGCCCCTGAGCATCAGGACCAGTATTTCCACTGCAGCAAAGGGGCTGTTCACTTTCCAAACACTTTTTTCAAATATTTTCCGTTATTTATTATTTACTGTTTTTCCAAAATCTAAGTGTAAAGGTGAATGTTGTGTCTCAGGTGTTTGAGTGACAGCTCAGTAATTCAGGGGCAGATTCTGTTACAATTTTACAACATTGAGTTGATCCATTTCTCATCTCTGGAGTATCAGTAACTATTGTATCAAGTCTAACAACTGCCTGTAATGAAACCCAGAGATTCTGCTCAGCAGGGACAGAGATAAGAAATGTATCAACTAAATGTGTCAATTTACAACAGTTTACAGGGTCGGCGACCCACCCCTTCCCAAAGCTGCTGCAGAAGATGAAAAATGACACTTTACACTTCAATATTAGAAAAACAGTCACGCATAGAAAATAGAAAGTCATTGATAAAAGTCTTTATTTCTGGTGATCTATCTGAAATCAACAAGTTGTTTTAAGGTGAACCATCCCTTTAAGGGAGGAGCAGGAACAGGAAGGGGTGGGGCACCACCTTGGCTGATGCCAGAATTTATCCCTGCCTCTGGTTGATGGACAGGGACTATACAGCTAGGGTTGCCACCCGGCCGGTATTTTACCAGCCTAGCCGGTAAAATACCTGGCTAGGCCGAGCCGGTATTACAAATTTACTGGCAATGTAGCTGCCGGTAAATTTGTAATACTCCTAACAAAAGCCCTCGACCATCCCAACCCGCTCAAAAGTTACCTTTTTTTTTTTGCTCTCTCTCCAGACCCATCGCGTGTGTAGGCCCCACCCCTTTACATCACAACATGCCCCTCTATATCACACCCGCCCACTTTTACATCAAGGCCCGCCCCCACCACCAGCCGGTAATTATTGTATTAAAAGGTGGCAACCCTATGTACAGCCCCCCAATAAACTCTTCAGCCACAAATGAACCTCCACAGTTAGTTGGGTGAAATACCTGATCCACTGTTGTACAGGGGGAGTCAAACCCAATATCCAGCTGTTCTGAGGGTCCCCCCTTATTATCTATTGCTATACTGTACTGTACATATCTACATTCTGGGGCCATTTGTTCCCCTTTAAATTAACTGTTAGTATGATGTAGAGAGAGATATTCTGAGACAATTTGCAATTGGTTTTCATTTTTTATTATTTGTGGTTTTTGAGTGATTTGGCTTTTTATTCAGCAGCTCTCCAGTTTGTAATTTCAGCCATCTGGTTGCTAGGGTCCAAATTCCCCTAGTAATCCTAAACCGGTTTGAATAAGAGACTGGAACATGAATAGGAGAGGTCTGAATAGAAAGAGGAGTAATAAAAAGTAACAATAACGTGTAGCCTTTTTTTTAGATGGGGTCAGTGACCCCCATTTGAATGCTGGCAAGACAAAGGCAAATCATTTAAAAACTATACGAAATGAAAAATGAAGGCCAGTTGCTTAGAATTAGCGGTTCTATAACATACTAAAAGTTCACTTAAAGGCGAACCACCCCTTTGATGTATGTTGTCATTTTATTTTTGTTTGTGATATTTGCATTACTTAGCCTTTTCTTCAGCTGCTCTGCAGTTTGGCATTTTGGCGGCCGGTTGCTAGGGACACACTTACCCTAGCAATCATGCAATGTGTTGGAAGTCAGGCTGAGAGATGAATAGCAGATAGTCACTAGAAAAAGTACAACCTAAAAGCCGCAGAGTCAATAAAAAATGTAGCCTCACAGATAGATGTTTGCAGAGGTCAATGACTCAGATTTTGTATTACCCTCATACTGTACTGTCTAAGGGAATCAATATGGCACCTCCTCCTCCCATATGTATAAATACAAATATACAGAGAAGGAATGTTCTGGGCACACAATAAGCTATACCCTCATACTGTACTGTCTAAGGGAATCAATATGGCACCTCCTCCTCCCATATGTATAAATACAAATATACAGAGAAGGAATGTTCTGGGCACACAATAAGCTATACCCTCATACTGTACTGTCTAAGGGAATCAATATGGCACCTCCTCCTCCCATATGTATAAATACAAATATACAGAGAAGGAATGTTCTGGGCACACAATAAGCTATACCCTCATACTGTACTGTCTAAGGGAATCAATATGGCACCTCCTCCTCCCATATGTATAAATACAAATATACAGAGAAGGAATGTTCTGGGCACACAATAAGCTATACTCTCATACTGTACTGTCTAAGGGAATCAATATGGCACCTCCTCCTCCCATATGTATAAATACAAATATACAGAGAAGGAATGTTCTGGGCACACAATAAGCTATACCCTCATACTGTACTGTCTAAGGAAATCAATATGGCACCTCCTATTTAGAGGTAAATAGGTGATAGATACAGGTTCTGTCTAAACAGGTTATATATTCCCTTTCTGCATCACATCATTATGTATTCACGTGAGTCTGTAGCTGAATATAAATCTCAATTCCTGGGAGGGTAAATCTCAAGAATATTATCCAGTTCCCTCCTGTGAGTATAACCCCAGATATAGACTGCCCCCGGCACAGATACACTGGCACCTGTCACTCTAAATGAGAGCGCTCCCTACTGTCTCATACACAACCTCTGTCTCATCTGAGAGGAACCCAATTGTTTTCAGTGAAGCTGCCTGGGTACCCCTGGAACTATAGCAGGGTGACACCCCAATGTTTCTATATATCTGTAACCTTGTTATGAGCTAAGGGGGCCCAGTCTGAAGGTCAGTTAGGGGGAGATTTGGGGTGAGTGTTTATTTGTACCCTGGGTACCCCTGGAACTATAGCAGGGTGACACCCCAATGTTTCTATATATCTGTAACCTTGTTATGAGCTAAGGGGGCCCAGTCTGAAGGTCAGTTAGGGGGAGATTTGGGGTGAGTGCTTATTTGTACCCTGGGTACCCCTGGAACTATAGCAGGGTGACACCCCAATGTTTCTATATATCTGTAACCTTGTTATGAGCTAAGGGGGCCCAGTCTGAAGGTCAGTTAGGGGGAGATTTGGGGTGAGTGCTTATTTGTACCCTGGGTACCCCTGGAACTATAGCAGGGTGACACCCCAATGTTTCTATATATCTGTAACCTTGTTATGAGCTAAGGGGGCCCAGTCTGAAGGTCAGTTAGGGGGAGATTTGGGGTGAGTGCTTATTTGTACCCTGGGTACCCCTGGAACTATAGCAGGGTGACACCCCAATGTTTCTATATATCTGTAACCTTGTTATGAGCTAAGGGGGCCCAGTCTGAAGGTCAGTTAGGGGGAGATTTGGGGTGAGTATTTATTTGTACCCTGGGTACCCCTGGAACTATAGCAGGGTGACACCCCAATGTTTCTATATATCTGTAACCTTGTTATGAGCTAAGGGGGCCCAGTCTGAAGGTCAGTTAGGGGGAGATTTGGGGTGAGTGCTTATTTGTACCCTGGGTACCCCTGGAACTATAGCAGGGTGACACCCCAATGTTTCTATATATCTGTAACCTTCTTATGAGCTAAGGGGGCCCAGTCTGAAGGTCAGTTAGGGGGAGATTTGGGGTGAGTGCTTATTTGTGCCCTGGGTACCCCAGGAACTATAGCAGGGTGACACCCCAATGTTTCTATATATCTGTAACCTTGTTATGAGCTAAGGGGGCCCAGTCTGAAGGTCAGTTAGGGGGAGATTTGGGGTGAGTGCTTATTTGTACCCTGGGTACCCCTGGAACTATAGCAGGGTGACACCCCAATGTTTCTATATATCTGTAACCTTGTTATGAGCTAAGGGGGCCCAGTCTGAAGGTCAGTTAGGGGGAGATTTGGGGTGAGTGCTTATTTGTACCCTGGGTACCCCTGGAACTATAGCAGGGTGACACCCCAATGTTTCTATATATCTGTAACCTTGTTATGAGCTAAGGGGGCCCAGTCTGAAGGTCAGTTAGGGGGAGATTTGGGGTGAGTGCTTATTTGTACCCTGGGTACCCCTGGAACTATAGCAGGGTGACACCCCAATGTTTCTATATATCTGTAACCTTGTTATGAGCTAAGGGGGCCCAGTCTGAAGGTCAGTTAGGGGGAGATTTGGGGTGAGTATTTATTTGTACCCTGGGTACCCCTGGAACTATAGCAGGGTGACACCCCAATGTTTCTATATATCTGTAACCTTGTTATGAGCTAAGGGGGCCCAGTCTGAAGGTCAGTTAGGGGGAGATTTGGGGTGAGTGATTATTTGTACCCTGGGTACCCCTGGAACTATAGCAGGGTGACTGTTACCCCAATGTTTCTATATATCTGTAACCTTGTTATGAGCTAAGGGGGCCCAGTCTGAAGGTCAGTTAGGGGGAGATTTGGGGTGAGTGTTTATTTGTGCCCTGGGTACCCCTGGAACTATAGCAGGGTGACACCCCAATGTTTCTATATATCTGTAACCTTGTTATGAGCTAAGGGGCCCAGTCTGAAGGTCAGTTAGGGGGAAATTTGGGGTGAGTGCTTATTTGTACCCTGGGTACCCCTGGAACTATAGCAGGGTGACACCCCAATGTTTCTATATATCTGTAACCTTGTTATGAGCTAAGGGGGCCCAGTCTGAAGGTCAGTTAGGGGGAGATTTGGGGTGAGTGCTTATTTGTGCCCTGGGTACCCCTGGAACTATAGCAGGGGGAGGGGTAATGACATTCTATTTTACTAAGGATAATATGGCCCCTGTTTGACTCCCATATGTCTGTGGTGGCCCTAAAACTTTCCAAGCAGAGGGGACACATGTAGGTTCTCTCCCTGCCATTGTTTAAAATATATCCAGTTGTGCGATACAGTAAGAGAGCAATAAAAGTGCACTCCTAGTGGCTGGAAAGAGATGGTGCAGTGCATTGGTTGCAGTGGAGAGTAGTGAGACAAGCAGTATGGCAGCTCTCGCTGTTAAGGACTGTGCACATGAGCAGCTATAAAGGGCAAATAAACGTATAAGCAAATAAAAGAATTAGGGAGCTGTTCCACAGAGTGTAGAATGTGGCCCTGGTAGAATTGTTGCTGAATTTCTTTTCTATAAATTGCTCTTTCCCCGGGCTCCTTGGCTGCGGCTCTAATGAAAGCCGTCTGTCTGTCACGCACTTAATTCCCTCTATTGTTCTGCCCCACGAGCGCCCAGGGAGCAGCTCAATGAAAAGAAATATATAAAGCTGATAAAGTGTGAGCTCATTGGGCCGGGCGTCTCCTACATTTAGCGGCACATTTATCAAGGGTCGAATTTCAAATTCATGTTCGTTTTTAAAATCTACCACAACATCGAAATTTTTAAATAAAATCGAATTTTCTCAGCTCGGACGAATTGAATGAACCCTGAAAATTTGAATTGAGTTCAATTCCAGTTAGAAAAACTCATTTTAAAAAAAGCCAAATGTCTCCAAGGCTTCCAACATGGGCGTCTCCCACTCACTTATACAGCAATTGGGCATCTTTAAGGTGGCCAATAATTAAAGTCGAATTCTTAAAGGGCCAGAATATGATAAATCTCCAAATTCAAATTTGAATTGAAACTCAAAACATTTTTTTTGGATAATTCACAATTCGAATCTGAGAGTTTTGACCCCCCAAAACTTGTGAAAATTAGATTTTTCACTTTGAGCCTTTATAAATCTGCCCCTTAGTCTTTATTTCTCTCCTCAACCCCAGGAGCTTGCAATTAGTGTCATTGCCAGCGGGCACCTGCCTGTGGCACATCAGTATGGCAGCTCCACTGATGTCTCCCCATTCTCATGGGCCGCTCAGTACCCCCGTCACCCGCTGTATATGAGGTTCTAGCTTTCCCTGGATATAGGGGTGGGAGGTGCCATATAGATTCCCATTGGAACAGAATAGTAAATGATGGGGAGCCAATGAGAGAGTGCAGCTGTTGGCAGTGGGAGGTACTTATAATGTATATATTCCATTTAATATCCGTCTCTGGGTACAGACACAAGGAAGGTGGGCACCCCAGATCCTGGGCAGGAGGGTTAATAGCAGTGCAGGGCCCTACTCTATATCTATATTATATATATATATATTATATCTGTCTCTCACTCGCATCATCGAATCTCTTTGTACTGAATCACCGGGCCCCGAGGACCTTTTAGATTTGGGATGTGAGTGCGACTCAAAGAGAATCAGTAATTCCCTCCCTTTTCTGTTCCTTTGCTCCTCCTAATGGGGCCCTTTCTCTCGCGCCTCCGCTCTCTCACTGCAACTTTCTGCCGGATAATGAGGCTCCTTTGAAAAGTTATTCTGCTTTTTCTCTCATAACCCTGTGAGTGCCAGCGCCCAGCCATCCTATCCATAATCCTCACCCCATTTCCCTATTCCTTATTGTTGCTAGATCGCAAGCTCTTTGGTAGAGTAGCTGCCTCTGTCCACTTTCTATTTGATAGATTAATCATTTATTTCTGAATTCTATGTTTGGTTTTGGTAAATAATGAACTGCCAGAGCAGAGATTGTTTTGTTATCTCAGAATCTCAGCTGCCATAAAGCAGGACAGGACTGCTGCTTACAATGGGGATCAGATAGGATCTGTGCAGCCACTGGGACAGAATGTTCTGTTATACAGATAGCTAGAATCTCAGCTGCCATAAAGCAGGACAGGACTGCTGCTTACAATGGGGATCAGATAGGATCTGTGCAGCCACTGGGACAGAATGTTCTGTTATACAGATAGCTAGAATCTCAGCTGCCATAAAGCAGGACAGGACTGCTGCTTACAATGGGGATCAGATAGGATCTGTGCAGCCACTGGGACAGAATGTTCTGTTATACAGATAGCTAGAATCTCAGCTGCCATAAAGCAGGGCAGGACTGCTGCTTACAATGGGGATCAGATAGGATCTGTGCAGCCACTGGGACAGAATGTTCTGTTATACAGATAACTAGAATCTCAGCTGCCATAAAGCAGGACAGGATTGCTGATAGGATTATATGCAGAGTTAATTTGTGCAATTATAACACAGAAATGGACAAGCTTTAGTGGAAGGTGCTGGGTGATATTGGGGATGGGGGCAGGTGATCTCTTACTTCCCAGAATCAGTAATGTTGGGGTGAATGAACTCGGGGGTGGGTGCAGTGAGGGGGTCGGTATCAGAGAGGAGCCCATGATGATCATTAGTGAGCGGTGAATCACAGAGGGGAATGTACAGACTGTATTACTCATCTGCTCTGGGTCAACCCCCCCCACCACTGTTAAAGGGGTAGTGTGTGTGGCAGGGGGGCCCCAGTTCCAGTAAAGACACATATACTAATGGGAATGATCAGATTTAGAAACAATGCAGGAGACTTGATACATAATCCAGCACCTCCCCTACAAATGTCTCTCTAGTGTTGAACTACAGTTCCCATCAGCCCCTGGGAGCACTAGTGCCAGGTATGTAGAGGGGTGAGGGCTGATTAAACATGGCAGGGTGTTATAGTTCTGCACCCAATGTCTCTCTCACCCACTTTCTCTTTCTCTCTCAGAGGCTGGAGCGCTGCATGTCGCTGGTGAATTCCATGACCAATGGGGTGTCGGAGCGCGAGTCCAATGATGCCCTCAATGCTTACGTAAGTGTCCCCCAATACTGTGCCCCCCCAATACTGTGCCCCCCAATAGTGTGCCCCCCAATAGTGTGCCCCCCAATAGTGTGCCCCCCAATAGTGTGCCCCCCAATAGTGTGCCCCCCAATAGTGTGCCCCCCCAATAGTGTGCCCCCCCAATAGTGTGCCCCCCCAATACTGTGTCCCCCCAATACTGTGTCCCCCCAATACTGTGTCCCCCCCAATACTGTGTCCCCCCAATACTGTGTCCCCCCAATACTGTGTCCCCCCAATACTGTGTCCCCCCAATACTGTGTCCCCCCAATACTGTGTCCCCCCAATACTGTGTCCCCCCCAATACTGTGTCCCCCCAATACTGTGCCCCCCAATACTGTGCCCCCCAATACTGTGTCCCCCAATACTGTGTCCCCCCAATACTGTGTCCCCCCAATACTGTGTCCCCCCAATACTGCGTCCCCCAATACTGTGTCCCCCCCAATACTGTGTCCCCCCCAATACTGTGTCCCCCCCAATACTGTCCCCCCCAATACTGTGCCCCCCAATACTGTGCCCCCCAATACTGCGTCCCCCCAATACTGCATCCCCCAATACTGTGCCCCCCTGCTCTCACACACACACCCTATGGCAAGGAAAGTGTTAAGTCTGACTGTCAGCTGATCCTTTGAATTAACCATGAGCCGAGGCTACAGAGGAGTTGCCCTAAGACTCGCCAGCTTGTGCTGTGGTTACCGTGGCATTCTGGGGCAGTTTGCAGTTGGTCTTTGTTTATATTTTCAGGCTAAAGAGGAGGGATATCACATCAGATGAGGTCCCACTGCACTGTCTTGGAATCTCCATGGCAACAAAGCAGCGTGTAGGAGAACTTTGCCTTTAATCTGATCTGTAGGAAGGAGCCCGCGCAGCCCTCGATATTGTTTTTACTCCGACCCCTCTCTTCTGGGAATATAAACTTCAGCCTCCCCCCCCATATGGGACATGTTGATCAGCAGATTGGGGTGTAACGCTCCATATACAGCCCCGACTTATAGTATTGCCCTGCGCTCAATTAAAGGGCAAGCTCATCTGCATTATTATCAGTATCATGTGGTTAGTGTTGTCCAGCTTGCAGTTGGTCTGAGCAAAAAAGACAAACTGCAAATGTATAGAATAGATCTCCGACTACACAGTCCTTAAAGGACCAGTAACATCAAAAAAATGTCAAACAAATTCATTAGTATACTACGAAAAAAGAAAACTCCGCTTGCGCTCCTCTTTAGAAAAGGCGATGGGGCGATCCATGGTGCGTCGCTCGATTTCTCCTCCCTGCCTTCCTTATAGCAGATATACAGATTCCATCTTATAGCAGATAGCCAGGGAGGGAAATCAAGCGCCGCACCATGGATCGTCAATGTGTCGCCTTTTCTGAAGAGGTAAGTTCTTTCTTTATTTGTAGTATACTAACAATTTTTTTAAAAAATGTTGATGTTACTGGTCCTTTAAAGGGGTTTTTCACCTTCCAAACACCTTTTTCAGTTCAATTGTTTTTAGTCCCCAGAAATCAAGACTTTTTTCAATTACTTTCCATTTTTTATTTTTTACCGTTTTTTTTTTACATTGAGTTGCTACATTGAGTTGATCAATTGAGTTGCTACGCTGAGTTGCTACACTGAGTTGATCAATTGAGTTGCTACGCTGAGTTGCTACACTGAGTTGATCAATTGAGTTGCTACACTGAGTTGATCAATTGAGTTGCTACACTGAGTTGATCAATTGAGTTGCTACACTGAGTTGATCAATTGAGTTGCTACACTGAGTTGCTACACTGAGTTGATCAATTGAGTTGCTACACTGAGTTGATCAATTGAGTTGCTACGTTGAGTCCAACAACTGCCTGTAATGAAACCCAGAGATTCTGCTCAGCAGGGACAAACATAACAAATGTATCAACTAAATGTATTAATTTAGAACTGTTCACAGGGTCGGCGACCCCCCCTCCCCAGAGCTGCTTTAGAAGGTGAAAAATTACACTTTACAGGTCAGACATAGAAAATACAAAGTAATTGGAAACATTTTTTTTTTTAGTGAACTGTCTGAAACCAACCGAATGGGAAAAAAAAGGGGTTTACGGGTGAACAACCCCTTTAATGTCACCCTTCCCCTTTAATAAGTTCAAGTCAAGTTCATATAGGACTTAACCCCATGTGATATCAGGGATGCACTGAATCCAGGATTCGGCCTTTTTCAGCAGCATTCGGATTCGGCCAAATCCTTCTGTCTGGCCAAACCAAATCCTAATTTGCATATGCAAATTAGGGGCGGGAGGGAAATCGCATGACTTTTTGTCACAAAACAAGGAAGTAGAAAATGTTTTCCCCTTCCCACCCCTAATTTGCACATGCAAATTAGGGTTGGGATTAAGTTCGGTATTCGGCCGAATCTTTCACAAAGGATTCGGTTCGGTGGATCCCTAATATTAACCCTCTCCTGGTCTCTCCTAGATTAATCCTGTGTGAGATTAACCCTCTCCTAGATTAACCCTCTCCTGGCCTCTCCTAGATTAACCCTGTGTGATATTAACCCTCTCCTGGTCCCTCCTAGATTAACCCTGTGTGATATGAACCCTCTCCTGGTCTCCTAGATTAACCTGTGTGATATTAACCCTCTCCAGGTCTCTCCTAGATCAACCCCGTGTGAGATTAACCATCTACTGGTCTCTCCTAGATTAACCTGTGTGATATTAACCCTCTCCAGGTCTCTCCTAGATCAACCCCGTGTGAGATTAACCATCTACTGGTCTCTCCTAGATTAACCTGTGTGATATTAACCCTCTCCAGGTCTCTCCTAGATTAACCCCGTGTGAGATTAACCCTCTCCTGGTCTCTCCTAGATTAATCCTATGTGATAAAAACCCTCTCCTGGTCTCTCCTAGATTAACCCTCTCTTGGTCTCTCCTAGATTAACCCCCTGTGATATTAACCCTCACCTGGTATCTCCTATCTTAACCCTGTGTGATATTTACCCTCTTTTGGTCGTTCCTAGATTAACCCTGTGTGTTATTAACCCTCTCCTGGCCTCTCCTAGATTAACCCTGTGTGATATTAACCCTCTCCTGGTTATTAACCCTGTGTGATATGAACCCTCTCCTGGT
Source organism: Xenopus petersii (assembly GCA_038501925.1). NCBI lineage: Eukaryota > Metazoa > Chordata > Amphibia > Anura > Pipidae > Xenopus > Xenopus petersii. Next base: position 1,830,957 of record CM076686.1, on the reverse strand, counting down.
CTCCTAGATTAACCTGTGTGATATTAACCCTCACCTGGTATCTCCTAGCTTAACCCTGTGTGATATTTACCCTCTTTTGGTCGTTCCTAGATTAACCCTGTGTGTTATTAACCCTCTCCTGGTCTCTCCTAGATTAACCCTCTCCTGGTCTCTCCTAGATTAACCCCGTGTGAGATTAACCCTCTCCTGATCTCTCCTAGATTAACCCGTGTGAGATTAACCCTCTCCTGGTCCCTCCTAGATTAACCCTCTCCTTGTCTCTCGTAGGTGTGTAAGGGAGCCACTCAGCACGAGGAGATTTGCCTCGGTCTCTTCACTTTGGTCCTGACTGAGCCGGCCCAGGGGCAGAAGGTACAGTACCACTTACTGGACTCACTATTGTCTGACACTGGGGGAGAACAGGGTTCAGATCTGGACTTCAGCCCATCTCTAACAGCCATCCCAGCGTGTTAACTTTTAATGTGTGATAGAATGGCTAATTCCAAGCAACTTTTCAATTGGTCTTCATTATTTATTTTTTTTATATATTTTTTTAATTATTTGTTTCCTTCTTCCGACTCTTTCCGGCATTCAAATGGGGGTCACCGACCCCATCTAAAAAACAAATACTCTGTAAGGCTACAATTGTATTTTTATTACTTTTTATTCCTCCTCTTTCTATTCAGGCCTCTCCTATTCAATCTCCAGTCTCTTATTCAAATCAGTGCATGGTTGCTAGGCTAATGTGGACCCTAGCAACCATATTGCTGAAATTACAAACTGGAGAGCTGCTGAATAAAAAGCTAAATAATTAAAAAAACACAAATAATAAAAAATGAAAACCAATTACAAATTGTCTCAGAATATCCCTCTGTACATCCTACTAACAGTTAATTTAAAGGTAAACAACCCATTAACCCGTCCCGCCCCAGTGAGAGAGTCTCAGGGCCTCCTCCTCCCGGCATGTCGAGCTTATTATCCCAGCAGTGAGATTGGCAGGCAGGGGAGGTGCCCGCTGATATTTCGGGAAACATTAAGCAAACACACGTACCCTGGGAGAGGCCACAACCTCTGGCTCAGCTTTTGTTTCCATTGTGAGGAGATGGCATTTCTGCGGCCCCTTATAATTATGGGCAGAATTTCACACTGACTGCTCTCGGGGGCGGTTGGGAAGAGAACATTCAGCCCCCCCAGCAACTTCCTGACTTAAGCCTTATTCTCTCTCTCTGGGGATCAGATTGTAAGCTCTGGTGCCAAAATGAAGGAAACCTAAAATTCAGTAACTATTCAGGGCATGTGAAACTGCAGCAATGAGACCTCTATTATCCGCTGCCTTTTTCAGGGGTTCGTGTGGGTTGTCGTCCCCCATCTAATGCTCAGAAGCAGGAGGGACCCCCAGGCTCGTGCCCTATTCTATGTGACCCGCACAGATAAAGCCACGATTAACTCACTAAACAACCCTCTCCCCTCCTGTAATATTAATATTTGCTCGCTCCCTTTTGGGGGCAAAACCTGTGAGATTGATGTTATTATAAATAATCGTTAGCAAGCGAGGGAGCCGAGTTAACGAGGAGCTGGCTGACTTTCCAAACACAGCGGCTTCTTTTAAACTGACTAATTAGTTCCCCGAGAAAAAGCAAAGTTTGTGCTGAGCGACTGAAAGGAAAGAGCCGGCGGTCTGTTCCACAGCTGCTAATGAGGGGGAGACTGTTGGGGTGCAACAATAAATCTGCCCCTGCTCCTGGACTTGGAACTGGCTGCTTCTCATCTCATGTCCCTCACAAGTCTAATGAGTCCCCCCCCCTGGGAATCCTGCACCCACCCGGCATGTGGGAGACATCAGCAGGGGGCTTTGGGGAGCACAGGAAGGAGAAGGGCATTTATGATGGGGAGTAGAGGGAGAATGGTATTTATGATGGGAAAAAGGGATTTATGATGGAGAGTAAGGAGATAAGGGGATTTATGATGGGGTTCAGGTGTGGAGAAGGGGATTTATGATGGAGTTCATGTGGGGAGAAGGGGGTTTATGATGGGGTTCAGGTGGGGAGTAGAGGGAAAGGGGATTTATGATGGGGAGGAAGGAGAGAAGGGGATTTATGATGGGGTTCAGGTGGGGAGTTGGGGGAGAAGGGGATTTCTAATGTGGTGCAGGTGGGGATTGGGGGGAGAAGTGGATTTATGATGGGGTTCAGATGGAGAGAAGGGGATGTATGATGGGGTTCAGATGGAGAGAAGGGGATGTATGATGGGGTTCAGGTGGGGAGAAGGGATTTATGATAGGGTACAGGTGGGAGTAGAGGAAGGAAGGGGGTTTATGATTGGATTTAGGTGGGGAGAAGGGGATTTATGATGGGGTTCAGGTGGGGAGTAGGGGGAGAAGGGTATTTATGATGGGGTGCAGGTGGGGAGAAGGGGATTTATGATGGGGTGCAGATGGGGAGTTGAGAATGTAGGCGCAGGGAAGGGTTTATTGGGGATACGCTGTAGATGGGAGAGCAGCTGAGGTACAGGGGTGTATTTGGGTGCAGAGAGACGGGAGTTATTTTGGGATGGCAGCTGCAGGTTCCAGGCTGTGTATAATTGGATGTGTCACATTGATGCTGCGCTCGGTGCCCTGTGTCTGTCACGTGGATTCCCACACCTGTGTCTGTCTCATCCGCTCACTATTGTGTCACCCACAATAACATTCCTTCCTTAACCGTCTCCTAATGAGGGGCGCTGCCATAATATTAGCCCGATGCTCAGCCTGGCACATTGTGTCCCTGCTCTAATGAAATGTTTGTACGTGGGCCAGAAAGCCGTGAATAATAATAATAATAACGGGCAGCGGAGCAGAGATGTGGCGTAATGTTGGCTCAGTGCTCTATGGCAGCTTCCCCTTGGCTTTGGGAATCCCCCTGGCATTAGAGCACAGTGCATGATGGGTAATATCCCAGTTGCCTCCCTGGCATCTCCTGTCCCCGTGGCATTCCTGGGTGTAGATATTACTTCTCTCCTCCTCCTCCTCCTCCTCGGTGATTCATTGGGCAGCAATCCCTGGCCACTCTATTGACCTGCAGCCCACACACTGTTCAGGGGTCTGTGGCTGAGCTACGTGGGAGCCGCCTCGCTGCTGCATTATTGACTACTTGCTCCACTTCATCGGCCATCATTAGTAAATCTCCTTATTTGTACTGCCCGGGGGATAGTCATCTAGTTATCAGTATTCAATCCCCCCTCGCCCCCCAATTCTATCCACCCCCCCCCTCATTCCTTTGTCAGTCTCCCTCCTCTCTGTTTGCTTCTCTGCCCTCCCTGCTCTTCTTAAAGGATTCTTCATCTTCCAAACACCTTTCTCAGTTCAATTGTTTTCACATTTTCCCCCAGAAATAAAGACTTTTTTTCATTTACTTTCATTATTTTTTACTGTTTTTTCAAAATCTAAGTTTAAAGTTTAAAATGTTCCTGTTCGAGTCCTGCGCAGAACCAATTTGTTAAACCCGAACCCGACCCACATACTTACCCGCTACCCGACCCGCACGCACCTTATCTGAAACCCGCAACCCGCTGACCATCAAGAAACAGGAAGTGCTGTCATTGTAAACCGGACGTGACATCATTAGAAGTAGGCGGGATCAGAAAGAAAGGAGTGAAACTCGCTATTGAGAAGACCCGTGACCCACAAACCCAGAGAACCGCTGACCCGTGTCGATACCCACGCCTGAAACGTATACGTGCAACTCACGGGATACAGCAGGTTTTTGCGGGTACCTGACTCACTGCAGGACTCTAGTTCCCGTCTCTCAAATTCAGGTGCAGATTTTGAACTGTTACAATTAATTGATCCATTTCTCATCTCTGGAGTATCAGTAACTATTGTATCAAGTCTAACAGCTGCCTGTAATGAAACCCAGGGATTCTGCTCAGCAGGGACAAAGATAAGAAATGGATCAACTAAATGTATCAATTTACAACAGTTTACAGGGTCGGCGACCCCCCCTTCCCAGAGCTGCTTTAGAAGGTGAAAAATTACACTTTACACTTCCAATATTCGAAAAACTGTGACATGTAGAAAATAGAAAGTCATTGGAAAAGTCTTTATTTCTGCTGATCTATCTGAAAACAACTAGGCATTTGTAGGGGTGGTTCACCTTTAAATTAACTTTTAGTATATTATAGAAGTCAATTATAAGCAACTTTCTTAATTATTTATTTGTTATAGTTTTTGAATTATTTGCATTCTTCTGATTCTTTCCAGCTTTCAAATGAGGGTCACTGACCCCATCTAAAAACAAACACTCTGTAAGGCTACAAATGTATTGTTATGGTTACTTTTTATTCCTCGTCTTTCTATTCTGGCCTCTCCTTTTCATACTCCAGTCTTATTCATATCACTGCATGGTTACTAGGGGAATTTGGACCCTAGCAACCAGATGGCTGAAACTGCAAACTGGAGAGCTGCTGAATAACAAACTAAATATCTCAAAAACCACAAATAATAAAAAATGAAAACCAACTGCAAATTGACTCAGAATATCCCTCTCTACATCCTACTAACAGTTAATTCAAAGGTGAACAACCCCTTTAATATGTCCCCCCCCCCCATTCTTCTTACGCCTTGTTTCCCTTTTCTCCTCTCAACCTACTTTTCTTTCCTCTGCATCTTTGCGCTTGGTCCATCTGAAGACACGGCACATTGTCTGTCTCTCTCCTGAGCGCACATTTAGGAACTGACACTTTATTAACCCCTGCCTGTCTCTGATGTCATGTTACTGCATATTACCTGTCTGTCATTTCTCTGCCCCCATCGTCCGTCTGTCCCTAGAGAGACACTGCAACTGCCAACCCTGACACTGACATTCGGCTGATTGAGCTTGGCATTAGAAATTGCTTCTCCTGGCACCACATGGTGGCACTGACAATAAACACTATCCTGCTTTTATCTATTGGATATTTACTATAGGCTGGAATGAGTCCTATATTACTGGCGCTGCTCAGCTTCCTTGTGCCTCATTCTTCACTTCCTCCCCAGAGTTACCGGGACTTGGCGCTGGTTAGCCGCGACGGGCTGAACATTGTTCTGAATAAGATAAACCAGCTTCTCATGGAGAAATACCTGAAGCTGCAGGACACCTGCCGGACACAGGTACGCCCGCCTCCCCCGGGGCTATGAAACTATATTTAACCCCCCCAGGTGTTGCTGATGTTCAAGGGTTAACATGTCTCGTTTCAGCTGCTGTGGCTGGTGCGGGAACTTGTGAAAGGAGGCGTTTTGGGTGCAGACGGCGTGTGTATGACGTTCATGAAGCAGATAGCGGGTGAGTTTAGTCAAAAGGGCCGTAACAGTAAGTTAACCCCAGAAAATCATCATGTATGTGGCACCCCCTGCCCTAAACTCAGCACATTCCAGTGAATCCCGAATTGCACCCCATCCCGTTCCCACATTCACAGCCATGCCAGTGACCAAGGGAGCCCTCCTGCTTGCTCTCCCAGCTTGCCCGCATGACTCGTGGCCCTTGATTGTCTATGAGGCACAGAGTGAATGTAATCAGAGCCGCCGTCACTTGAGAGTTGGGAAAGGACATTCATAAGGGATGTAATTACTTCTCTCGTCCAACTGTTATCTCTGCTCTACTTGCGAAAATGACATTCTCTCTTTCTCCCTGTCCCTTGTAACCCCCTCACGCCTGATCTCCTTCCCACCCACGCCTGACCCAGGGGGTGATATATCCACCAAGAATATCTGGTTGGCCGAGAGTGTTCTGGATATTCTGATGGAGCAGAAGTAAGTGGCCAAGCTCTTTGACTTATCTCCTACCTGGCGGGAGCTTTAGTCCTGTACTGGCACAGTCAGCGATTGGCTCAGCTGGAGATGCTTAGTATTTGCAGTATAAAGATGTCTTCCTGGGGGGGGGGTCGACTATATTGGGGTCATATTCTACTAATTTCAGGGTTATTAGGAAGAGTTGCTATGGGAGCCGCTATACTAATCAATATCAGGGTTATAATGAATGGTTGCTATGGGAGTGGCTATACTTATAAGGAAGGGTTGCTATGGGAGTAGCTATACCAATATCCGGTTATGATGAAGTTTGGCTATGGGAGTAGCTATACCAAGATAAGGGTTATAAGAAAGGGTTGCTGTGGGAGTGGCTATGCTAATATAAGGGTTACAAGGAAGGGTTGCTATGGGAGTAGATATACCAATATCAGGGTTATGATGAAGGGTTGCTATGGGAGCAGCTATACCAATATCAGGGTTATGATGAAGGGTTGCTATGGGAGTAGCTATACCAATATCAGGGTTATGATGAAGGGTTGCTATGGGAGTAGCTATACCAATATCAAGGTTATGATGAAGGGTTGCTATGGGAGTGGCTATGTCAATATCAGGGTTAGAATGAAGGGTGGCTATACCAATATTAGGGTTATGATGAAGGGTTGCTATGGGAGTAGCTATACCAATATCAGGGTTATGAGGAAGGGTTGCTATGGGAGTGGCTATGTCAATAACAGGGTTATAATGAAGGGTTGATATGGGATGGCTATACCAATATCCGGGTTATAAGGAAGGGTTGCTATGGGGTGGCTATACGAATATCAGGGTTATGATGAAGGGTTGCTATGGGAGTGGCTATACCAATATCAGGGTTACAAGCATGGCATAGACAGTTGCTGATTGGTTCTGCTGGCAGTTGTGCTCCCTCTTGCTCAGTGTCTCATTGCATTGTAGGGAGTGGGTGATGAAGAGCAGTATCCTGATAGCCATGTCTTTGTACACTTACCTGCGTCTCATTGTGGACCACCACGGGACCCCACAGTTGCAGACGCTGAGACAGAAAGAAGTGGATTTCTGCATCATGCTCCTTAGGGAACGGGTAAGTCCTGACCTCAATCTTAATAGGACTCCTGTATACCTAATGCAGCTCTCTGTACCCACAATCCCTTGCTGCAGTACTGGGCTGAGCATTTAAATAGTAACAAGTGGCCAGTTTAGCCTCACAGGAAGGCAGAGTGTTTGGGGTTAACAGCCGGAGAGGGATAATTAGTGGGACACAATGTTCTCTGGCTCTTATTTACTGGAAATCATCATTTCTCTTTCCTCTGTGTCTCACTTTCTGTTCCGACTCTCCAAACACTCGTCCCACTAATTTTCTCTTTCTACTCCCAGTTCATGGACTGCTTCATGATTGGACGAGACCTGGTCCGACTCCTTCAGAATGTCGCCCGGATCCCAGAGTTTGACCTGATCTGGAAGGACATGCTCCATAACCCCCAGGCACTGAACCCACAATTCACAGGTACCCCCTGGCTTATCCTAGTGTGCTACTGAGGGATGAGTACTGAGGGATGAGTACTGAGGGATGAGTACTGAGGGATGAGTACTGAGGGATGAGTACTGAGGGATGAGTACTGAGGGATGAGTACTGAGGGATGAGTACTGAGGCATGAGTACTGAGGCATGAGTACTGAGGCATGAGTACTGAGGCATGAGTACTGCTGCCCTGTAGTGCTGGCCTCCTGAGTTTCATTCTAGGCAGGGCACTGGGGAGCAGGGAGCATGTATGAGGAGGTTCCCTCCAAGTACCCCAGTTTCCTCCCACACCCCAAATACATAAAGGAGCGCCATTCTCTGGCTCCCACACTCATCACTGTGTGAGGCTCCAGCTCTTCCCACTCTGCACCCATTGGAGTGTATAGGTGGGATTATCAGCATGGGGGTCTCATGATTACATGAGCTAAAAGGATTATTCCACTGCTTGAGGAGGAGACACATACATTGACATGTACATTCAGCACATACATACGACACGTACATTTGGCACATACATTCGCACGTACATTTGGACATACATTTGGCGCAAACATTCACACATACATTGACATGTAGATTTGACAAATACATATGACACATACATTCGGCACATACATTCACACGTACATTTGGACATACATTCGGCACATATATTCGGCACATATATTCGGCACATACATTCGGCACATACATTCGGCACATACATTCGGCACATACATTCGGCACATACAATCACCCGTACATTTGGACATACATTCGGCGCATACATTCACACATACATTGACATGTAGATTTGACACATACATATGACACATACATTCGGCACATACATTCACACGTACATTTGGACATACATTCGGCGCATACATTCGGCGCATACATTCGGCGCATACATTCGGCGCATACATTCGGCGCATACATTCGGCGCATACATTCGGCGCATACATTCGGCGCATACATTCGGCGCATACATTCGGCGCATACATTCGGCACATACATTCGGCACATACATTCGGCACATACATTCGGCACATACAATCACCCGTACATTTGGACATACATTCGGCGCATACATTCACACATACATTGACATGTAGATTTGACACATACATATGACACATACATTCGGCACATACATTCACACGTACATTTGGACATACATTCGGCGCATACATTCGGCGCATACATTCGGCGCATACATTCGGCGCATACATTCGGCACATACATTCGGCACATACATTCGGCACATACATTCGGCACATACATTCGGCACATACATTCGGCACATACATTCGGCACATACATTCACCCGTACATTTGGACATACATTTGGCGCAAACATTCACACATACATTGACATGTAGATTTGACAAATACATATGACACATACATTCGGCACATACATTCACACGTACATTTGGACATACATTCGGCACATATATTCGGCACATATATTCGGCACATATATTCGGCACATATATTCGGCACATACATTCGGCACATACATTCGGCACATACATTCGGCACATACAATCACCCGTACATTTGGACATACATTCGGCGCATACATTCACACATACATTGACATGTAGATTTGACACATACATATGACACATACATTCGGCACATACATTCACACGTACATTCGGCACATACATTCGGCGCATACATTCGGCGCATACATTCGGCGCATACATTCGGCGCATACATTCGGCGCATACATTCGGCGCATACATTCGGCACATACATTCGGCACATACATTCGGCACATACATTCGGCACATACATTCGGCACATACAATCACCCGTACATTTGGACATACATTCGGCGCATACATTCACACATACATTGACATGTAGATTTGACACATACATATGACACATACATTCACACGTACATTCGGCGCATACATTCGGCACATACATTCGGCGCATACATTCGGCGCATACATTCGGCGCATACATTCGGCGCATACATTCGGCGCATACATTCGGCGCATACATTCGGCACATACATTCGGCACATACATTCGGCACATACATTCGGCACATACATTCGGCACATACATTCACCCGTACATTTGGACATACATTCGGCGCGTACATTCACACATACATTGACATGTACATACATTTGGCACGTACATTCGGCACGTACATTCGGCACGTACATTCGGCACGTACATACGGCACGTACATACGGCACGTACATACGGCACATACATACGGCACATACATACGACACATACATTGGGCAGGTGCATGCGGCACAAACACACGGCACATTCATTGGGCAGGGGAGCTCATTGAGATGTATGAGAGGAGCTGGGCAGATAAATATAAATGGTGCGGGTGAATAATGGCTAAATCTATACTAATGGGCTACTCCCCTCCTTCCCCTGTACCGACGGGAGCTTCACCCAAACTGAGCCGACGTGGGAATCAATCCTGAATCTGTGACAGAAGGAATGATACTCGCCCGCGGCACCACTCTTATTGCACTCATAGGTCACCTGAGTCTAAAATCCACTGAAAATGTGTCAGTTGGGGTACAGTTTCCATTTAACTAGAACCATTGCCCCTAGTAGTGCAAAACGGACTCACTAACCCTGTCACAAGAGCTAACACTCTTTTTCTTTCTCTCTTCTAGGGATCCTGCAGCTCCTGCAGTCTCGTACCTCCCGCAAGTTCCTGGCGTGCCGTCTCACCCCCGATATGGAGACCAAACTGCTGTTCATGACCTCGCGGGTATGTGCCGACGGGCATGCACCTTTATCTACGTGGCCAGAGAATATATAGAGCTGGAAGGAGGGATTTAGGGGTGCATCAGGTCTTTACCCACAGTCTCTCCTCTGTAGGTGCGTTTTGGGCAGCAGAAGAGGTATCAGGACTGGTTCCAGCGGCAGTACCTCTCCACCCCCGACAGCCAATCCTTACGCTGCGACCTGATTCGCTATATCTGTGGCGTGGTCCATCCCTCCAATGAGGTGCTGAGTTCTGACATCCTGCCGCGCTGGGCCATCATTGGTTGGCTGCTGACTACTTGCACAGTGAGTATGGCCATTGGTTGTATTAGTTGTACCTCCCTCTATGGGGCGGGAGCTGATCTGACGTCTGATTTGTGCTTCCAGTCTAATGTCGCCGCCTCTAACGCCAAGCTGGCGCTGTTCTACGATTGGCTCTTCTTCAGCCCAGAGAAGGACAGCATTATGAATATTGGTAAGGTCCCTGCCCCCTCTGATCTTCATCTTGGTTTTACCTAGGGATGCACCAAATCCACTATTTTGGATTCGGCCGAACCCCCAAATCCTTCTCGAAAGATTCGGCCGAATACCCGAACGGAATGCAAATTAGGGATGGGAAGGGGAAAAAATTTTGTACCTCCTTGTTTTGTGATAAAAAGTCACCTGATTTCATAATGCTGTTTCCCTCCCCCGCCCCTAATTTGCATATGCAGATTCAGTTCGGCCAGGCAGAAGGATTCAGCCGAATTTGAATCCTGCTGAAAAAGGCCAAATCCTGAACCGAATTCTGGATTCAGTGCATCCGTAGTTTTGCCCCACACTGCCCTGAAGGCTTCTATGAAAGTGGCAGTATTTTGAGACTTATGTGTGGAGCAATAGGCAGAGTAAGGGTTAACTGATCACTACATACTGGTGCCGTCATGGGAACACGCAACAGACTTTATCTCTGATCCGTCTGTCTGTCCTTCACCTCGGCCCGTGTCTGTTATGCCAGCGACGTTCTCTTCACCCCGTTGCTGCTTTGTCTCTGATGTGTGGTGGGAGGCTGCTTGTGTATAAACATGTACCCCGACATGTAAACTCACCAGAACGGGGAGTCCCACCCCTTGTGCAGTCTCCACACTTATGTGCTGATCCAATGTGGTACCCACAATACACAGACTATCTCTGTATAGTCCACTAATGATCTTGTTTTAGCTCCGCCCTCTGCCTGTGTGACTTTGTATTGGTCCATAGTGCTCGTGGGAGGGGCTTGGCTGTTCTCATGTGTGGTTCCTCCCCTGCAGAGCCTGCCATTCTGGTCATGCATCACTCCATGAAGCCCCATCCTGCAATAACTGCCACCCTGCTGGACTTTATGTGCCGGGTAAGACTCCATTGTAGAATAATAATATTTATCTAGTGGATTCAGCTGAATTAGGGGGGTGAGTGATGGCAATAGCTGTGGGGTGAGAGTTATTATACTTCTAATGAAGCTTCCATTACTCACAGCCTGGCTCCACCTCCGCTTCATCAGTTACACTGGTTTATGTGCCCCCTCTGTATATACAGCTACATGCCCCCCGGTCACAGGACCCCTCCCAGCAGCACCCGCTGTGCCAAGAGCCAAATGGATCGTAGCCCTCCCCCCGCCCACCCCTGGGACACTCAACTATGCAAAGCATCTCTCCAAGTTTGGAATTGAGGTTTAGTGGATGTTCCCCGTGAGACCCCCCTTCTTTCTGCCGCTCTCCCCTGTTCTTCTTATTTCTCCTTTCCTCCCAAATTATTCCTTTTGTTGTCCCGGGCTTGTCTGCTGACTCCAACCAACCCCAAGCTGTCCTGCGGCCAGATAACTATTCTTAGCAACAAGTTCACTATATAAAACATGCCATTTCAGCCACATTCAGTTTTAGGGTTTAGTTCTCCTTTAAAGTGGCAGTGACCCAGTGATATTGATGCCCCCCAGACTCTGTGCTGTCAGTTATCCTCTCTATTCTGCTTCTCTCCAGCCAAACTTGGTATCTGGTTGCGAGGGTCAGTGACCCAGCAGTAAAAAAACAGGCAAATTCAGATTTGTATTGTTCTTAAAGGGACAGTATTAGAAGTTTGGGCATCTCTGTTGCTGTGTGCATAGCCATAGTGCCGCCAAATCGTCATGGTCATGTGACAGGCTGCACGTGCTGCAGATTTAAAGGCACAGGCACGCACTTGAGTTCAGAGCTGTGAGCAGGATTTGGGTATAGAGACTGCACGTGTTTGTGTCTATATCTGTTCCCTTCCCAAACTCACAGGGGTGTTTGTTGTTTGTGGCAGATTATCACCAACTTCTACCCAACCCTGGAAGTGAACGTCAGACAAGGGGTGTTCAGCTCCCTTACTCACATCATGGAGAAGCGGGTGCTTGCGTGAGTATAAAGGGCGCATGTTCCTTTACGGTGCAGAAAGAGGAGCAAGCAGTTGGGGGTACAGATCAGTGGCATAGCCAGCGACCCCTTATTACCTCTCTGTTTGTCTCTCCCCAGGCACCTGGCTCCTCTCTTCCATAACCCCAAACTGGACAAGGAGTTGCGCTCCATGCTCCGAGAAAAATTCCCCGAATTCTGCTCTCTCCCTTCTCCTGCTTCAGAAAGTAAGGGCTTGACGTGAGTATGTGCCATGCCCCCTCTCCTCCTGTCTTTCTGTCTCACGTCTGTCAGTCCCAGTCCTACTTCTTCTTCATTGCTGTCTCACCCCACCCAACGTTGGCCCACATATCGGCCACTCATTCACTCACTTTGCTGTAGTCAAAACAGAAGAGCCCGTCTCCATGGAAATGGAAAACAACATGGCGGATAAGGATGACAGTTGCTATGACAATACAGAGGCTGCATTCAGTGACGATGAAGAGGAAGTAAATACCAAAACTAATGAAACTGGTGAGTTGATGTCAGAAGCCCCTCAGTCCTTACCAGTATTTCCCTAAATGCCTTGGCACCCCCAAAACTCTACTTATTGGCTCTACTCGACTTCTCCTCCCCAGGAAAGAAGAGGGAGTTCCGCTTCCACCCGATCAAGGAGCCAATCATTGAAGAGCCTGTGGACATCTCCCCGTATGTGGATCAGCTGGAGGATCAGCTCAAGGACAAGGTGGTGGCTCTGCAGAAGGAAAGGTGGGTGCTTGTAAAGTGAATGGACCCCCCTGGGTCCCAGTTATTGGGGGACATGATGCCCCATCTGCAGTATGGCTACCCATGTACTGACTCACGCGTGTTCTTCTTTCAGTGACATGGAGGCTCAGTGTGAGATCATGCAGGACATAGTGGAGCAGATCCTCGAGGTGAGAATGATTTCTGCTACTCTGGCTTCTCATGGTGTTATACAGACCTACTACTCTGAGCCTGAGCTTCTCATGGTGTCCTACTGACATACTACTCTCAGCCTGAGCTTCTCATGGTGTCACACTGACATACTACTCTCAGCCTGAGTTCTCATGGTGTCCTACTGACATACTACTCTGAATCTGGGCTTCTCATGGTGTCCTACTGACATATTACTCTGAGCCTGAGCTTCTCATGGTGTCCTACTGACGTACTACTCTGAACCTGGGCTTCTCATGGTGTCATACTGACATACTACTCTGAGCCTGGGCTTCTCATGGTGTCACACTAACATACTACTCTGAGCTTCTCATTGTGTCCTACTTATATACTACTCTGAGCCTGAGCTTCTCATGGTGTCCTACTGACATACTACTCTCAGCCTGAGCTTCTCATGGTGTCACACTGACATACTAGTCTCAGCCTGAGCTTCTCATGGTGTCCTACTGACATACTACTCTCAGCCTGAGTTCTCATGGTGTCCTACTGACATACTACTCTGAATCTGGGCTTCTCATGGTGTCCTACTGACATATTACTCTGAGCCTGACCTTCTCATGGTGTCCTACTGACGTACTACTCTGAACCTGGGCTTCTCATGGTGTCCTACTGACGTACTACTCTGAACCTGGGCTTCTCATGGTGTCATACTGACGTACTACTCTGAACCTGGGCTTCTCATGGTGTCATACTGACATACTACTCTGAGCCTGGGCTTCTCATGGTGTCACACTAACATACTACTCTGAGCTTCTCATTGTGTCCTACTTATATACTACTCTGAGCCTGAGCTTCTCATGGTGTCCTACTGACATACTACTCTGAGCTTCTCATGGTGTTATTCTGCCATACTACTCTGAACCTGAGCTTCTCTTGGTGTCACACTGACTACTCTGAGCCTGAGGCTCTAATAGTAAGATACACAAATCGTACTCTGTGTATGTTTCCTATACACTGATCCCATAGGGTTCATAGTATAATACTCTGAGTTATTTGTTTTTTTACAGTTTTCTCTGTCTTCTCTTATTAACTTGTTGTCTGTGTCTCTGCTCCTCCCCCTGCAGGACGACTTTGATACGGAGCAGTCTTCAGTAGTTGCTTCCTGTCTCCAGGAGTTATTTAAGGCCCATTTCCGAGGGGAAGTTCTTCCGGAGGAGATCACTGAGGAGTAAGTTGTCCCTAATTTGCCTTTGTCTCTTGCCTCTCCCAGTAATTTATTGTGCTCTCACACTTCCTGGTGTCCTGTGTCATTATTATTAATAGTGAATAAAGTACCCCCTCTTGTAAAATATAAGGATATTATAAGTTACCCAGGAGTTCAGTGGCCCTATAGCGAGTGGTTTTATACAGGTCTTGGAACTCTGAGGTGACTTCTAATACCCTATTATTTTGCAACAGTGGGTACTTTATTATAATACACAAGTTTCAGTGACAAATTACATCATGTGACAAATTACATCACTAAGCTCTGATTATAACAGATGACATCACTAAGCACAGTTTCTAAGGGTATAATTTACTGGAGAATGCTATACATAAAGAAGCAAGCTCTCCCCCTATTGGTGCTCTGTGAGGCCTCACCCTTTGCTCTATTGCACCCAATCAGGTCTCTGGAGGAGTCTGTGGGGAAGCCCCTCTACCTCATATTCAGGTAAGACAATCCCATCCTAAATGTTTTTATTGACATATTAGTTTGTGCCTTAGTTTCCTACTTGTGCGGATTCCCCGCCCATAACTGCACTGTGTTCCTGCAGGAACCTGATCCAGATGCAGGAGGATAACAGCGGCTTTTCTCTTCTGCTGGACTTGCTGTCAGAGCTGTACCAGAGGCAGCCAAAGATTGGATACCACCTCCTCTACTACTTGAAGGCCAGGTGAGGGCACTATACACCTGAGTTGTAGGTTCTACCAGTTGTACTACCTGAAGGCCAGGTGAGGGCACTATACACCTGAGTTGTAGGTTCTACCAGTTGTACTACCTGAAGGCCAGGTGAGGGCACTATACACCTGAGTTGTAGGTTCTACCAGTTGTACTACCGGAAGGCTAGGTGAGGGCACTATACACCTGAATTAAAGGTTCTACCAGTTGTACTACCTGAAGGCCAGGTGAGGGCACTATACACCTGAGTTGTAGGTTCTACCAGTTGTACTACTTGAAGGCCAGGTGAGGGCACTATACACCTGAGTTGTAGGTTCTACCAGTTGTACTACTTGAAGGCCAGGTGAGGGCACTATACACCTGAGTTGTAGGTTCTACCAGTTGTACTACCTGAAGGCCAGGTGAGATACAGGCTATCCCTGGCAGTGGGCACCCCCACCCCGTGTCTAGTTCTGCTCCTTCGCTCCCCCTGAATGTGCTGCAGTTAATCCTCATTAGTAACGAGCTTGTCCTGTCTGTTTCCGCCGGCCTGTTCATTAGCACTAATTAATTGCACGGTAAGATTATGGCTCTTCCTGTAGTCTGTCTGTGTGTGTGGCACATTTCTAAATACCAGCCTTGTACTTACCCACTGTACCAGCAGTGCCCCCAACTCTTGCCCTGTGCCACCCCCTTCCCTTATGATTTGCCCCCTGACTATTTATTTGCCCCACAGTAAGGCCGCCGCTGGGAAGATGAACCTGTACGAGTCGTTTGCTCAGGCCACTCAGCTCGGGGATCTCCACACCTGTCTGATGTTGGACATGAAGGCCTGCCAGGAGGATGATGTGCGGCTGCTCTGCTACCTGACCCCCTCCATCTACAGTGAGGTGAGCCCCACCTTTATATTAGGGCACCCCATCTTTATATAAGAGCCCCCAAGATTGCACAGCGCTGCCCTGCTCTCTAACACCTCTGCTCTTATAGTTTCCAGCTGAGACGCTCAGGAGTGGGGAGCTGCTCAATATGATTGTGGCTGTTATAGACTCTGCACAGGTAGGTAATGGCCGCTTAGAACGTAAGCTCTGTGGGTGAGCAGTGCCTCCTTGTCCTGTTGTAGCCACTCATGTGCCCCTTATATCTGCAGCTACAGGAACTGGTTTGCCACGTCATGATGGGGAACCTGGTGATGTTTCGGAAAGATTCAGTGCTGAATATTCTGAGTGAGTAACCAATGAGGTTCTCTTCATTAGATCCCTCCAGTCTCACCTGCTCCCCCTTCAGTCTCACCTGCGCCTCCTCCAGTCTCACCTGCTCCCCCTCCAGTCTCACCTGCTCCCCCTCCAGTCTCACCTGCTCCCCCTTCAGTCTCACCTGCGCCTCCTCCAGTCTCACCTGCTCCCCCTCCAGTCTCACCTGCTCCCCCTCCAGTCTCACCTGCAGCCCCTCCAGTCTCACCTGCTCCCCCTCCAGTCTCACCTGCTCCCCCTCCAGTCTCACCTGCTCCCCCTCCAGTCTCACCTGCTCCTCCTCCAGTCTCACCTGCTCCCCCTCCAGTCTCACCTGCTCCCCCTCCAGTCTCACCTGCTCCCCCTCCAGTCTCACCTGCAGCCCCTCCAGTCTCACCTGCAGCCCCTCCAGTCTCACCTGCTCCCCCTCCAGTCTCACCTGCTCCCCCTCCAGTCTCACCTGCTCCCCCTCCAGTCTCACCTGCAGCCCCTCCAGTCTCACCTGCTCCCCCTCCAGTCTCACCTGCTCCCCCTCCAGTCTCACCTGCTCCCCCTCCAGTCTCACCTGCTCCCCCTCCAGTCTCACCTGCTCCCCCTCCAGTCTCACCTGCTCCTCCTCCAGTCTCACCTGCTCCCCCTCCAGTCTCACCTGCTCCCCCTCCAGTCTCACCTGCAGCCCCTCCAGTCTCACCTGCTCCCCCTCCAGTCTCACCTGCTCCCCCTCCAGTCTCACCTGCGCCCCCTCCAGTCTCACCTGCGCCCCCTCCAGTCTCACCTGCGCCCCCTCCAGTCTCACCTGCTCCCCCTCCAGTCTCACCTGCAGCCCCTCCAGTCTCACCTGCTCCCCCTCCAGTCTCACCTGCTCCCCCTCCAGTCTCACCTGCGCCCCCTCCAGTCTCACCTGCGCCCCCTCCAGTCTCACCTGCGCCCCCTCCAGTCTCACCTGCGCCCCCTCCAGTCTCACCTGCGCCCCCTCCAGTCTCGCCTGCGCCCCCTCCAGTCTCACCTGCGCCTCTTCTCGTCCCTCAGTTCAGAGTCTGGATTGGGAGACATTTGAGCAGTACTGTACATGGCAGCTGTTCCTGGCGCACAACATCCCCCTGGAGACCATCATCCCAATCCTGCAGCACCTCAAATACAAAGGTGGGTATCAGTGTGGCCCCCAGTATCTCTTTGCTTTGTGTTTATTGTGTAATTGTGTGTTACACTCCCTTGTGTTGCTTCTCATTACAGAACACCCCGAGGCTCTGTCCTGTCTCCTCCTGCAGCTGCGCCGGGAGAAGTAAGTGCCCCAGTGACTGCTGTGCATGCTGGGTAATGGAGCAAACAGATTGAATGTAGTAGTAGATACAGGGGAGAGGCACAGCTGCAGTTAATGAGCTCTTCAGTGGGTTATTGTGTGAGTGGAAGTGGGGGGCTCTGCACACACAGACGCCTTTCATTGGGGCTGAGCAATTGCAGTGATGCAGATCAGTAATTAGCCGGGACCCTTATCTGCACCACCTCTTTATACACAGCCTCCTGCTCTGCTAATCAATTCTTTTATTCACACTCTGAGAAGAGCAGCAACTTCTGGGTCTGCCGGAGATAAGGCTCAAGAGCTCTGCTAACCCTTTCCTTCCCTGAGGAGCAAAGCTCTGCTAACCCTTTCCTTCCCTGAGGAGCAAAGCTCTGCTAACCCTTTCCTTCCCTGAGGAGCAAAGCTCTGCTAACCCTTTCCTTCCCTGAGGAGCAAAGCTCTGCTAACCCTTTCCTTCCCTGAGGAGCAAAGCTCTGCTAACCCTTTCCTTCCCTGAGGAGCAAAGCTCTGCTAACCCTTTCCTTCCCTGAGGAGCAAAGCTCTGCTAACCCTTTCATGTCCTGCTGATACTCTGGAGATTGTGTTGCTGTATTTGGTCCCAGCTTATAACACAGGGGGGCAGGGTTAATTACCCCTAATTGCCTCCCCACTTTACCCCAGTAACCCCGCGTGTCCTTGCCCCAGGCCCAGTGAAGAGATGGTGAAGCTGGTGCTGAGTCGCCCGTGCCACCCAGAAGACCAGTTCACTACGAGTATCTTGCGCTACTGGAGCCTCAAGTACGACGATCACTTGGCCGAGAATATCAAGTCTCTGCTCATCAAGAACAACAGTCTCCCCCGCAAGCGCCAGAGGTAGGGGCTCTCACTGTCTCACATCTACCCCCCCCCAAACCTACTCTTTATACTGCCCCCCACCTCTTCCCTAATAGATCTCTCTCATTACGTCTGTCCCCCCCAGTCATTTCCAGGGCAGCATGGGGTGTTGCTCATTTGTGGGGAAGCAGCTCCCCCGTGTGGTGAAGTTGTGTAACAGCTTTAGTATTTCTTGAGATTGCAGCTGGCCAGTTGTGGGCCCCGGGGCCCCTTTGATCGCACATATCGGTCACTGATTTAACCCTCCCCCCTATTGTGCAGCCTCAGGAGTTCCAGTAGCAAATTGGCCCAACTGACTCTGGAGCAGATCCTGGAACATCTGGATTGTCTTCGCCTCAACCTGTCCAACATCAAACAGAACTGTGAGTACCGAGGGGCCCATAATGCAGCCAATTGTCTTCTGTAATATCCCAATATAAGCCACTCCCCCTGCACCCATTCCCCCAATCTGTTCAGCCTTCAGACCAGGAGGAGCAGACATTTTCCCTGACTGCCCAATTCCCCAAGGGTCCCATTCTGCCACCACTCTGCCACCTCCCCTCTCAATGATCTTTTCTCTTAGTTTTCAGCCAGACACCCATTCTGCAGGCCCTCCAGCACGTGCAGGCGAGCTGTGACGAGGCACACAAGATGAAGTAAGTCCTGGGGGTCAGGAATGGTCTTCTGTTCTCTCCCTTACAGTAAAGAACCCCTTCCTATGCTGATGGTGAGATCTCCTTTCCTCCCCACCAATGAATCACTCATTCCCCCTCTCTTGGTAGGGAATCCCATAACCTGACTGCCCTTACAGTAAAGAACCCCTTCCTATGCTGATGGTGAGATCTCCTTTCCTCCCCACCAATGAATCACTCATTCCTCCTCTCTTGGTAGGGAATCCCATAACCTGACTGCCCTTACAGTAAAGAACCCCTTCCTATGCTGATGATGCCTCTGTATTGATTCCTCTGTATCTCTCAGGTTCAGTGACTTATTTGCCCTGGCAGAAGACTACGAGGATTCTACAAAGCCCCCAAAGAGCCGACGGAAAGGCCCAATGACAAGCCCCCGCAGCAGGAAGAATACGGCCCAGCCCACTAACACAGAGGAGGAGTCTGCATCTAGTAGTGCGTCGGTAAGTGATTGTGCAGCAGGGCAGTAGAATGTGACAGTTGGAGCTTTACTCAGTGTTTATAGACCCCCTTACTCATCGCCCCATGTCTCTCCCCCAGGACGAGGAGGACACAAAGCCAAAAGCGAGTAAGAGGAAGCGCAAAGGATCGTGTGCTGTGGGATCAGACAGCGACTGACCAATTGCAAGGATTGTTGCAGCAATGTACTGCAGTGTAAGACTGAGCCTGAATCAATTCTCTCTCGTGCCATTAACCTGGAGGAATAAGTTGGTCCTTCTCCTGGGGGTGAACTTGCCACATTTAGGGATTGATTGCTATTGGCTGGCCTGGGGACCCCTCTCTATTTGGGGTACCAACCAGCCAGGGACACAGACTCCCCTCCTTCCCTGCTAAGCACAAGGGGGCGGGGACAAGAGCCTATTTTCATACACAATTGTAAATAAGTTCCTCGTGGGCGGGACCGGACGCATCTATTTCTAAAATGTTGGGTTTTTTTGTTTTTTTTAAAGAAAAAAATATTTTAAAACTCAATAAAACGTTTGTCTGACTGTTCGCTGCTCTGAGCCGCACCCCCGTCCTGATTTCTGGGGCGATGTCTTGTGTGTGACCCTTTTAGGAAAAGTAACTTGGATTAATGTTTCCCTGATGATTAACATGTTCGTTGTAACGAGGGGTTACGGGGGTGTCGTGTTGATTCTGCTGGAGGCTCTTATGCCCCCCCCCCCGGGTCTCCAGTAATGGCCGACTGATGGTTTGTTGTGACTGATTAGCTGTGAGTGTCTCTTTAAGGCTTTTATGCTTCCCAGGAAGCCCATTAATACTAATGACATGATTATGTTAATGAGCGAGGGGCAGGGAAGCTGCCGATGCTAATGACTCCCACTCGTTTACATTCCTATTCGCTCATTAATCCACTGCTTTGTTATGTGGCACATCCAGGTGACGGCGTTAGGGGGAAATTCAGGTTAAAAAAAACACCTGGGGTCATTAATGAGAAGGGGGGGGTTAATGAACAATTAATAGTATAAGTCATTAACTGATATATCAGCTGCCCCTCACCCTCCCCATTAGTCTCTCAGTTCAGCTCTATAGCAATGGGGCCCCCTGCTGCCAGTTTGTCATTTAACCCCTGCACATCCATTACAAGGCCATGATGTGTGTGTGTGTGTATATATATTATATATATATATATATATATATATAGTGACATATATAGAGACGTAGATAGTGACATGTATGTATATATAGTGAATAAAGTAGCCCCTTTTGTAAAATATAAGGATATTATAAGTCACCGAGGAGTTTTATGACCATATAAAAGTACGAGGCCGAAGGCCGAGTGTTTTTATACAGGTCATGGAACTCCGAGGTAACTTCTAATATCCTCATATTTTACAACTGGGGGTACTTTATTTATTATAATACACAAGTTTCAGTGAGTCATGTGACAGTAATGACATCACAACTCACCGTTTATAACTGATGACATCAGAACTCACCGTTTATAAGGATATAATTTATTCATGGCTTTTGTGTATTATATATATATATAGTGATGTGGGTGGGACTGAGCTTGTTCAGTTCTGTATATAATGATGAAAAGGTTGGAATTCTGTTGGACTGGGTCTCCCCATGTTGAATTGGAGCCTAATGAGTTTCATTGTGTTTTTCGCTGGTGCTGACTTGGTTCTTTTCCCTGGTGGGCTACACTAATGACTGGCTAATGACTGGCTAATGACTGGCTAATGACTGGCTAATGACTGGCTAATGACTGGCTTTCTCAGAGCTCCAGTTGGATCATTCTATACAAGAGAACTCGCCCCAGACATGTTCCCGGGTGTCACAACTCAAAGGTTTTGCTGCTGAAGTTGAATTGGGTTTTGCTTGAACAATGAGCTTGGAAAGCCTCTGTGTGATTAATGAATGGGATTGTTCTGTGCTGGGGGGAAAACTGGCTGAGAACTCTGTACCGGCCCGAAAGCTCTGTCTGTGTTTTGGGGGTGAGGGATTTGCACTGAGGGAAATGGAGCAAGAACTCTGTGCTGATCGGGAATTGGGGTGAGACCTCAGTGCCTATAGGAAATGATATGGAGAGGTATTTGCTGATAAATTGGGGAGAGAGCTCTGTGCTGAAGGGGAATGGGGTGAGAGATCCATGCTGATAAATTGGGGTGAGAGCTCTGTGCTGATAGGGAATCAGATGAGAGCTCTGTACTGAAGGCTATTGAGAGTGAGGGAATAGAGGTGAGAGCTCTGTGCTGATGGGTATTGAGGATGAGAGATTTGTGCTGAAGAGGATTCAGAGTGAGAGCTCTGTGCTGATAAGGATCGGGGGTTAAACTCTGTGCTGATAAGGATCGGGGGTTAAACTCTGTGCTGATAAGGATCGGGGGTTAAACTCTGTGCTGATAAGGATCGGGGGGTTAAACTCTGTGCTGATAAGGATCGGGGGTTAAACTCTGTGCTGATAAGGATCGGGGGTTAAACTCTGTGCTGATAAGGATCGGGGGTTAAACTCTGTGCTGATAAGGATCGGGGGTTAAACTCTGTGCTGATAAGGATCGGGGGTTAAACTCTGTGCTGATAAGGATCGGGGGGTTAAACTCTGTGCTGATAAGGATCGGGGGTTAAACTCTGTGCTGATAAGGATCGGGGGTTAAACTCTGTGCTGATAAGGATCGGGGGTTAAACTCTGTGCTGATAAGGATCGGGGGGTTAAACTCTGTGCTGATAAGGATCGGGGGGTTAAACTCTGTGCTGATAAGGATCGGAGGGTTAAACTCTGTGCTGATAAGGATCGGGGGGTTAAACTCTGTGCTGATAAGGATCGGGGGGTTAAACTCTGTGCTGATAAGGATGGAAGGGGAGAGCTATGAGCTAATAATGGGATGATAGCTCTGTGTTAGTAGAGAATGGGGGTGAGAGCAGTTTCTATTCTTTTCTCTAAGTCAGCTTGGGGGACACAGGGACCTTGGACCTCTCTTCCAAAAAGTCGCTTACATCCATCCCCTTCAAGGGTAAACTCCTCTTCGGGCCCGACCTCGACAAGATTATTAATCAGGCTACGGGAGGTAAGAGCACCCTGCTGCCACAGCCTAAGGCTCGTCCCACCTTTCGTAGAGGAAAGTTTTTTCGTGCCCCCCAGAACAGAGGTTCCAGATCTTCTCCTCCAAGGACATCATTCTCGAACAGGGGTCGTTTTGGCAACAAGCAGAGACCTTCCTGGCAGAACAGGAAACACGTCTCCAAGACCACTGATAAAACTACCTCAGCATGACGCCATGCTTCCAACACCAACTCCTGTGGGGGGGAGATTAAGACTTTTCGCAGATGCATGGGTCACACTCATTCAAGACTCATGGATTCACGAGGTCGTCACCTGAGGATACCACCTGGAGTTTTCATCTCTTCCCCCTCCACGTTTTTTCATGTCACGGTTCCCACCGGGATCGGTCAAACAATTGGCATTCCAAGACGTTATCGCCAGTCTTCTGCTCGCAGAAGTTATTATTCCGGTTCCTCCTGCGGAGCGATTCAAGGGTTTCTATTCGAACCTTTTTGTTGTTCCCAAAAAGGACGGATCCGTTCGACCTATCCTAGACTTAAAAGAACTAAACAAATTCCTCCGTCCTCGGAAGTTCAAAATGGAGTCCTTACGATCCGTCATTGCAGCGATGTCTCCGGGTCAATTTCTCATGTCTCTTGGAGGAGAAGATCTGGAACCTCTGTTCTGGGGGGCACGAAAAAACTTTCCTCTACAAAAGGTGGGACGAGCCTTAGGCTGTGGCAGCAGGGTGCTCTTACCTCCCGTAGCCTGATTAATAATCTTGTCGAGGTCGGGCCCGAAGAGGACCCTTGAAGGGGATGGATGTAAGCGACTTTTGGAAGAGAGATCCAAGGTCCCTGTGTCCCCCAAGTGACTGAAGAGAAAAAGATTTAACGGTAAGTAAACAAAATCTCCTTTTTTGTTGAACTGTTTCTTTCCATTTTCAGATAGAGAAGCAAAGACAAGACAATCAGTAAGATGAGGAATGAGCTTTGTTGGCAGAATTCTCACTCAGTCGTTATAGTGAAACCAATAGAAACGTGAAAAAGTCTGAAGCAAAACAAGTAAAAATAAAAGATTGGAAACAGAAAGGGTAAGAGAGAGAGAGATAGTAACAGTGTATGACACAACAATTTTAGCTGCCACAGTACATTTACTATTTGGCAATCTTGTTGCTAGGGTCCAAATTCCCCTGGCAACCATGCACTGATTTGAATAAGAGACTGGAATATGAATAGGAGAGGCCTGAATAGAAAGATGAGTAATAAAAAGTAACAATAACAATACATTTGTGGCCTTACAGAGTATTTGTTTTTTATATGGGGTCAGTGAAAAATAAATAATGTAGACCAATTTAAAAGATGCTTATAATTAGCCCTTGTATCTAGCCCTTCATATACAAGTGTTTGGGGAGCACCTACTATGAAGTGAAAAACAATGGATGGAGTCAGGGTTAAATATTGAAGTGAATAATAGAGAGAAGAGATAAGAACTGACACTTTAGATGCACCTTCCCATCCAGTCCAGGAGTTATAAATACACAAACAGAACATTTAATCAACCAAATATTACAATTAGTGAGAGTCGATTAAATTGTGGTTAAGGGACAAGGAGGCGGATTAAGAGGCAGTTGGTAAAGTGAATAGAGATCAGTGTGTAGAACTGGCAGTTGCTGTGTAATCATGTGACTTATAATGTAGTTACAGATCAGGGATGGGTGAAATCGCCTTGTTTCACTGCAGAAATGACTCCCATAGACTTATATGGGGTTGTGGGGCAAAAAAAAAAAAGGCACATCAAAACAATTTTGCCGCGCGTCAAACTTTTTTTGACACCCATAGACTTAAATGGGCGTCAGTGTCATTTAACGGGTTAAATTCGCCCATATCCCTACTACACACGTCACATGTAGGGAAACAGCAATAAATAGACCCAGTGACATTCCAAACGTTCACCCCCCATTCACCCCCACTGATCCCCCCAGTAGAGAGGGTTCCCCAAATGAATTTGGCTGAAATTGGAAGTGTCTGTGACTGGGCTGGTAACAGCGGCTTGTGAGTATAAACAGTGGCAAAACTGCTGTGTGTCTAATACGAGAGTTACAGAGCTCGGCCAGTAATAAACAGGTGGTCCCCAGGCTCCGTTACACCCGCCCTTTCCTGACCGACCACCTTCACCCGCAGTCTATATTCCTCCCGCAGTCTCTATTCCTCCCGCAGTCTCTATTCCTCCCGCAGTCTCTATTCCTCCCGCAGTCTCTATTCCTCCCGCAGTCTCTATTCCTCCCGCAGTCTCTATTCCTCCCGCAGTCTATATTCCTCCCGCAGTCTCTATTCCTCCCGCAGTCTCTATTCCTCCCGCAGTCTCTATTCCTCCCGCAGTCTCTATTCCTCCCGCAGTCTCTATTCCTCCCGCAGTCTATATTCCTCCCGCAGTCTATATTCCTCCCGCAGTCTCTATTCCTCCCGCAGTCTCTATTCCTCCCGCAGTCTCTATTCCTCCCGCAGTCTATATTCCTCCCGCAGTCTATATTCCTCCCGCAGTCTATATTCCTCCCGCAGTCTCTATTCCTCCCGCAGTCTCTATTCCTCCCGCAGTCTATATTCCTCCCGCAGTCTATATTCCTCCCGCAGTCTCTATTCCTCCCGCAGTCTCTATTCCTCCCGCAGTCTCTATTCCTCCCGCAGTCTCTATTCCTCCCGCAGTCTCTATTCCTCCCGCAGTCTCTATTCCTCCCGCAGTCTCTATTCCTCCCGCAGTCTCTATTCCTCCGGCTTGTGGAGATCTACTACGTGTGACATTGTGGGATGCGGAAAAGCTAATGGAAATAACGTAAAGTTCAAGACCACTGTCCCACCGACCCCTTCACCCACAGCCCATCACCCCTCTAAGCTGCCCATAGACACAAAGATCGGATTGTACGTATGATTGGATGTCCCCAACCCACCTGCCACTGACCATCAGATGAAATAAAGAAGTAAGAGATGAGCCCATGTTCTGCCCCTGACTGATCCTACGATACTTCTGTCTGACAAAGCTGCTGAGTCTCCCTCTGATAATCATCAGACCAGCGATACAGAGATATTATCAGCAGCCGACAGAAATCTTCTAACCTGTCCCTCGACCAAACGACCGATCCCCGCGGGACGCAAAATGTCGGGACTCTCCACACACGGTCTGAAAATCGTACCAATCCTCGATTCCTACGATGAGATCTTTGTGTCTATGACCAGCTAAATGGCAGCTCTATTCCAACGCCGGCCTCACCCGTTTAACAAGTATCATTTGCGCCTGACGCGTTTCATCTCCAGCATGTGACCTTTCTACTGGGGGATCAGTGTGGGTGAATAGGGGGTGAACATTTGGAACATCAGTGGGTCTATTTATTGCTCTTTCCCTACATGTGACATATGTGTAACTACTAGTCATGTGTGGGTCAAGAATATCTCAACCCTAACCCGCCTGCTCCCTACCTGACCCGGGCCCGCTGCTCCCCTTTATTTATAGACCCGCGCCCACCCTGCAGTGATGTCACAAAAGGGGCGGGGCAGGCGGAAGTCTATAAATTCCTGCGCGGGAAGCCGGCAGTACTTGGTCACGGGCAGGGAGAGCAGGAGAAGAGTTGCACCCGCCCACGACCCGCGTCTTTTATCCAGGGGTCGGCCTGAACCTGCGTTTGTCATGACGGCATCACTAGTAACTACATTATAAGTCACATAATTACACAGCAACTGCCAGTTCTACACACTAGTTTCCATTAGCTTTTCCGCATCCCACAATGTCGCACGTAGTAGATCTCCACAAGCCGGAGGAATAGAGACTGCGGGAGGAATAGAGACTGCGGGAGGAATATAGACTGCGGGAGGAATAGAGACTGCGGGAGGAATAGAGACTGCGGGAGGAATAGAGACTGCGGGAGGAATAGAGACTGCGGGAGGAATAGAGACTGCGGGAGGAATATAGACTGCGGGAGGAATAGAGAATGCGGGAGGAATAGAGACTGCGGGAGGAATATAGACTGCGGGAGGAATAGAGACTGCGGGAGGAATAGAGACTGCGGGAGGAATATAGACTGCGGGAGGAATAGAGACTGCGGGAGGAATAGAGACTGCGGGAGGAATAGAGACTGCGGGAGGAATATAGACTGCGGGAGGAATAGAGACTGCGGGAGGAATATAGACTGCGGGAGGAATAGAGACTGCGGGAGGAATAGAGACTGCGGGAGGAATAGAGACTGCGGGAGGAATAGAGACTGCGGGAGGAATAGAGACTGCGGGAGGAATATAGACTGTGGGAGGAATAGAGAATGCGGGAGGAATATAGACTGCGGGAGGAATAGAGACTGCGGGAGGAATAGAGACTGCGGGAGGAATATAGACTGCGGGAGGAATAGAGACTGCGGGAGGAATATAGACTGCGGGAGGAATATAGACTGCGGGAGGAATATAGACTGCGGGAGGAATAGAGACTGCGGGAGGAATATAGACTGCGGGAGGAATAGAGACTGCGGGAGGAATATAGACTGCGGGAGGAATAGAGACTGCGGGAGGAATAGAGACTGCGGGAGGAATAGAGAATGCGGGAGGAATAGAGAATGCGGGAGGAATAGAGACTGCGGGAGGAATAGAGACTGCGGGAGGAATATAGACTGCGGGAGGAATAGAGACTGCGGGAGGAATATAGACTGCGGGAGGAATAGAGACTGCGGGAGGAATAGAGACTGCGGGAGGAATATAGACTGCGGGAGGAATAGAGACTGCGGGAGGAATATAGACTGCGGGAGGAATAGAGACTGCGGGAGGAATATAGACTGCGGGAGGAATAGAGACTGCGGGAGGAATATAGACTGCGGGAGGAATATAGACTGCGGGAGGAATAGAGACTGCGGGAGGAATAGAGACTGCGGGAGGAATATAGACTGCGGGAGGAATAGAGACTGCGGGAGGAATAGAGACTGCGGGAGGAATATAGACTGCGGGAGGAATATAGACTGCGGGAGGAATATAGACTGCGGGAGGAATAGAGACTGCGGGAGGGATAGAGACTGCGGGAGGAATAGAGACTGCGGGAGGAATAGAGACTGCGGGAGGAATAGAGACTGCGGGAGGAATAGAGACTGCGGGAGGAATAGAGACTGCGGGAGGAATAGAGACTGCGGGAGGAATAGAGACTGCGGGAGGAATAGAGACTGCGGGAGGAATATAGACTGCGGGAGGAATAGAGACTGCGGGAGGAATATAGACTGCGGGTGAAGGGGGTCGGTCAGGAAAGGGCGGGTGTAACGGAGCCTGGGGACCACCTGTTTATTACTGGCCGAGCTCTGTAACTCTCGTATTAGACACACAGCGGTTTTGCCACCGTTTATACTCACAAGCCGCTGTTACCAGCCCAGTCACAGACACTTCCAATTTCAGCCAAATTCATTTGGGGAACCCTCTGTACTGGGGGGATCAGTGGGGGTGAATGGGGGGTGAACGTTTGGAATGTCACTGGGTCTATTTATTGCTGTTTCCCTACATGTGACGTGTGTAGTAGGGATATGGGCAAATTTAACCCGTTAAATGACACTGACGCCCATTTAAGTCTATGGGCGTCAAAAGAAGTTTGACACGCGGCAAAATTGTTTTGACGTGCCTTTTTTTTTTTTTTTTTGCCCCACAACCCCATATAAGTCTATGGGAGTCATTTCTGCAGTGAAACAAGGCGATTTCACCCATCCCTGATCTGTAACTACATTATAAGTCACATGATTACACAGCAACTGCCAGTTCTACACACTGATCTCTATTCACTTTACCAACTGCCTCTTAATCCGCCTCCTTGTCCCTTAACCACAATTTAATCGACTCTCACTAATTGTAATATTTGGTTGATTAAATGTTCTGTTTTAACACATTTGTGTAGTTATATACAACTGATTTGCTACAACTATAGTGGATGGGAAGGTACAAGTTAATGGGTCAGTTATTTTTCTGCTATTTCTACTTTATATATTATATATAGTCATTCTTAAAGGGATACTGTCATGGGAAAACATGTTTTTTCCAAAACACATCAGTTAATAGTGCTACTCCAGCAGAATTCTGCACTGAAATCCATTTCTCAAAAGAGCAGATTTTCTTATATTCAATTTTGAAATCTGACATGGGGCTAGACATATTGTCAGTTTCCCAGCTGCCCCAGTCATGTGACTTGTGTTTCCTTGGAACAGCAGTGGAACTGCTTTCTGGCAGGCTGTTATTTCTCCTTCTCAATGTAACTGAATGTGTCTCAGTGGGACCTGGATTTTACTATTGAGTGCTGTTCTTAGATCTACCAGGCAGCTGTTATCTTGTGTTAGGGAGCTGCTATCTGGTTACCTTCCGATTGACTATCAATATTTTCATTCATCCAGGTCATGGTATATCTAGTATAGGTCAATCTAAAAACAACTGGACTTGCTGAGTAATCAATGAAGACGTTTCTGAGAACATTATGCCGAGAACTTCCCACACCAGTCAGTTGTACTGAAGAAGCTGCTCAGATGAGTAGTGAAATGTCCAGTTGTTTTAGATTTACCTGTACTAGATATACCTTCCCATTGTTCTTTTGTTTGGCTGCTGGGGGTGATATCACTCTAATTTGCAGTACAGCAGTAAAGAGTGACTGAAGTTTATCAGAGCACAAGTCACATGACTTGGGGCAGCTGGGAAACTGACAATATGTCTAGCCTCATGTCAGATTTCAAAATGAAATATAAAAAAATCTGTTTGCTCTTTTGAGAAATGGATTTCAGTGCAGAATTCTGCTGGAGCAGCACTATTAACTGATGCGTTTTGGAAAAAACATGTTTTCCCATGACAGTATCCCTTTAAGTTAAAGGTGTAGCCCCCGTATAACAGAGAAATAGAGGGAATAAATAGGCTGAGCTCTCACCCCCCTCATCTCCCAACAGACACTGGGCTGGTTTTAGGGACTTCCCCCTCCAGCAGAGATTCAGTCCCATCAGTCAGGCAGGGGTTAAACTGATTTCCCAAGGTGACTCTGGGGGCGTTTTGGGTTAAACTGAACAAGTTGGGACCTTCAGAATGTTTTATTAATCCAGCCCCCCCCCCATTCTTCCCACTTGTACTTGACACTGAGCCCCCTAATCGGGGGTACAATATAGACAGAAGTGAGTGTGCCCCCAGTCTGGGCTCCTGTATTAAGTGTTTGGCCCTCGGGGGCCCCTACAAAGAACAGTGTGGGGGGGCTGAGCTCCCCCCCCCATATCCTGCAGGACATTGGGCCTCAATTCCAGTTTGTGGGGGGGGGGAGTATATTTAGGGCACAGTGGGGGGGGGGCTGAGATGGGGGAGGGAGGGGGGAGTCCCAGGCAGTGTCCGACCTCTCACCTACTTGACTTGCAGACAAATTGCGGGGAGCCCCCCCCGCCCAGACAAGCCCCTCCCCCGCCCCCTCCAGTTCCAGCTCAGCCCCAGTCTCTCGGCTCCACTCGCTCCGACTCTTCCCGGAGATTCTTCGTGTGGTTCCGCCGAGTCTCCGCGCGCTGCTACTCCGGTTCCTCCTGATCCCTGGCCGGGACTAGTGATGTGGCTGTGGCCCCTGAGCCTGTTGCTGGGGGCGGCGCTGGTGCTGCTCCTGGGGCCCCGCTGGCAGTGGCTGAGGTTTCAGGCGGAAGATTTGCGCTTCTGGTTCCGGGCGGCGCAGTTGAAGCGCAGGGTGCGGAGCTGGATGGGGCGCGGGGCCGTGTCTCTCCCCCAGCTTTTCCACCAGCGGGTTCGGAGGCGCCCGGATCAGATTTTCCTGCGGTACCGGGAGCAGAACGTCACTTACGGGAACGTGTGGGATCAGAGCCAGAGACTGGCCCGAGCTCTACTGGGATTGGCCCCTGGGACCACTGTGGCCCTTCTGCTCGGCAATGAGCCCCGATTTCTGGCCGCCTGGTTCGGATTGGCCCAACTGGGGGTGGTGTCCGCCTTCCTCAACACCAACGTGCGGAAAGGGGCCCTAAGGCACTGCCTGGGGGCCAGCGGGTCCCGCGGACTCATCACTAGTCCAGGTAAGAGCTCAGATGCCTTTGGCTTATTCCTTATTCCCCAATATGTTCTACATTGGATAAACACAGGGGCAGCAGCAGAACTTTACTCTGATACAAGGGGCCGGTTGCTAAGGTCAGTGTCTCTGGTAACCAATGTCCAACTACAGCCCAGGAACAACAAGAGAAATAATTCCAATCACAGACTCTCAATATAAACCTAAACTGCCCCAGAAAGTCACAATACTTAGGGACACTTCCCCTTTATGTGGGATCCAGACGTCCTGGCCAATCACAGGCGAGTAAAGGTTTCACTTGGATATAAGTTGGTGTGTTAGAGGGTTATGGTTTTAGGGTTGCGACTTTAGTATTGGGGTGTTACTGCTGGGGCTGGGGGTTCAGAGGTTACGGAGGGTTGAAGTTTGAGTATTAGGGTTAATGTTTGGTTTAGCTATTAGGGTTAATGAGTTAGGGCTGAGGTCTGGGTATTAGGGTTGCAGATTAAGTATTAGGGTTAATGGGTTAGGGCTTGGGTATTAGGGTTCAAGTTTAAAGTATTAGGGTTAGGAGTTTGGTCTGGGCATTAGGGTTAATGGGTTAGGGTTGGGGTTTCAGTATTAGAGTTGGGGTTTGAGTATTAGGGTTAATGGGTTGGGATTTGGGGATTAGGGTTAATGGGTTGAGGTTTGAGTATTAGGGTTTAAGGCAGGGATCCCCAACCTTTAGAACCCATGAGCAACATTCAGAAGTAAAAGGAGTTGGGGAGCAACACTAGCATGAAAAATGTTCTTGGGGTGTCAAATAAGGGCTGTGATTGGCCATTTAGTAGCCCCTATGTGGATTATCAACCTACATTGAGACTCTTGTCTGACAGTACATCTGGTTTTTATACAACCAAAACTTGCCCCAAGCCTGGAATTCAAAAATAAGCTCCTGCTCTGAGGCCACTGAGAGCAACATCCAAGGGGTTGGGGAGCAACATGTTACTCACGAGCTACTGGTTGGGGATCACTGGTTTAAGGGGTAGGATATTAGGGCTAGGGTTAAGGTGTTATGGTTAGGGTATTATGGTTAGGTTGTTGTTAGGGTCAGAGTATTAGGCTTAGGTTGTTGCTAGGGTCAGAGTATTAGGCTTAGGTTGTTGCTAGGGTCAGAGTATTAGGCTTAGGTTGTTGTTAGGGTCAGAGTATTAGGCTTAGGTTGTTGCTAGGGTCAGAGTATTAGGCTTAGGTTGTTGTTAGGGTCAGAGTATTAGGCTTAGGTTGTTGCTAGGGTCAGAGTATTAGGGTTAGGTTGTTGTTAGGGTCAGAGTATTAGGCTTAGGTTGTTGTTAGGGTCAGAGTATTAGGCTTAGGTTGTTGTTAGGGTCAGAGTATTAGGCTTAGGTTGTTGCTAGGGTGAGAGTATTAGGCTTAGGTTGTTGCTAGGGTCAGAGTATTAGCGTTAGGTTGTTGCTAGGGTCAGAGTATTAGGCTTAGGTTGTTGCTAGGGTCAGAGTATTAGGCTTAGGTTGTTGCTAGGGTCAGAGTATTAGGGTTAGGTTGTTGCTAGGGTCAGAGTATTAGAGTTAGGTTGTTGTTAGGGTCAGAGTATTAGGCTTAGGTTGTTGCTAGGGTCAAAGTATTAGGGTTAGGTTGTTGCTAGGGTCAGAGTATTAGGCTTAGGTTGTTGCTAGGGTCAGAGTATTAGGCTTAGGTTGTTGCTAGGGTCAGAGTATTAGGGTTAGGTTGTTGCTAGGGTCAGAGTATTAGAGTTAGGTTGTTGCTAGGGTCAGAGTATTAGGCTTAGGTTGTTCCTAGGGTCAGAGTATTAGGGTTAGGTTGTTGCTAGGGTCAGAGTATTAGGCTTAGGTTGTTGCTAGGGTCAGAGTATTAGGGTTAGGTTGTTGCTAGGGTCAGAGTATTAGGGTTAGGTTGTTGCTAGGGTCAGAGTATTAGAGTTAGGTTGTTGCTAGGGTCAGAGTATTAGGCTTAGGTTGTTCCTAGGGTCAGAGTATTAGGGTTAGGTTGTTGCTAGGGTCAGAGTATTAGGCTTAGGTTGTTGCTAGGGTCAGAGTATTAGGGTTAGGTTGTTGCTAGGGTCAGAGTATTAGGCTTAGGTTGTTGCTAGGGTCAGAGTATTAGGGTTAGGTTGTTGCTAGGGTCAGAGTATTAGAGTTAGGTTGTTGCTAGGGTCAGAGTATTAGGCTTAGGTTGTTCCTAGGGTCAGAGTATTAGGGTTAGGTTGTTGCTAGGGTCAGAGTATTAGAGTTAGGTTGTTGCTAGGGTCAGAGTATTAGGCTTGGGTTGTTCCTAGGGTCAGAGTATTAGGGTTAGGTTGTTGCTAGGGTCAGAGTATTAGGCTTAGGTTGTTGCTAGGGTCAGAGTATTAGGGTTAGGTTGTTGCTAGGGTCAGAGTATTAGGGTTAGGTTGTTGCTAGGGTCAGAGTATTAGGGTTGGGTTGTTGCTAGGGTCAGAGTATTAGGCTTAGGTTGTTGCCAGGGTCAGAGTATTAGGCTTAGGTTGTTGCTAGGGTCAGAGTATTAGGCTTAGGTTGTTGCTAGGGTCAGAGTATTAGGGTTAGGTTGTTGCTAGGGTCAGAGTATTAGGCTTAGGTTGTTGCTAGGGTCAGAGTATTAGGGTTAGGTTGTTGCTAGGGTCAGAGTATTAGGGTTGGGTTGTTGCTAGGGTCAGAGTATTAGGCTTAGGTTGTTGCTAGGGTCAGAGTATTAGGGTTAGGTTGTTGCTAGGGTCAGAGTATTAGGCTTAGGTTGTTGCTAGGGTCAGAGTATTAGGGTTAGGTTGTTGCTAGGGTCAGAGTATTAGGGTTGGGTTGTTGCTAGGGTCAGAGTATTAGGCTTAGGTTGTTGCTAGGGTCAGAGTATTAGGGTTAGGTTGTTGCTAGGGTCAGAGTATTAGGGTTGGGTTGTTGCTAGGGTCAGAGTATTAGGCTTAGGTTGTTGCTAGGGTCAGAGTATTAGGCTTAGGTTGTTGCTAGGGTCAGAGTATTAGGCTTAGGTTGTTGCTAGGGTCAGAGTATTAGGGTTAGGTTGTTAGGGTATTAGGGTAAGGGGGTTAGAGTATCAGGGTTAAGCAATACTGTTTGGTGAATAAACTATTATTGAAAATTATCAGTTTCATTGGTGTCTGATTGGAGGAGGTAAGTCCACTACTACCTCCTCTGAATTACCCATTGGGGTTTTAAGTGTTTTTAGCTATTTTTATCCTTTTGGCGCCTCTGTTTTGTCTTATTACTATATCGAGTCCACCCCGAGTGGAGGGGTATCACCCCCTTTTTCTTCTTCTACAGAGAGCGACGTTTTATTCCTGAGTGGGGTCAGGATAATCTCCCCACCTGCCTATACAGTGGGGAGATTATAAATCGGTAACCCTGGTTTGTGAGTAGTAACTTGTTTACTCTACCATTACTCCTTGTAAAAACATATTACACTATTGGGGCTCTTGGTGTTCCTTTTTGTCTCCAGAGTTAAGATGTTGGGGTTAGTAAATTAGGGTTGGGGGTTATGGTAGAGTATTGGGGTTTGGGTATTAGGGTGTTATGTTAGGGGTTTGGGTAAAGGTATAGGATTTTTGGCTCATTCCAAGCAACTTCCCAATATCCATTGATTTCTGTTTTGGGTTGCCGGGGTCTCTGTCCCTAGCAACATGCAAGCACTAAAAGTCTTATTGTATATCTGAGACATTTGGGACAGAAGAAATCAGTGTCGTTGTTTCTCTCTGGGTTATTGTCACTGTTTATTGGGGCAATTGTGACCTCACCAGCCCGGGGGGGGGGGGGGGCACTTGCACCTTTAATACCATCTCCTGTCTCCTCCCCGAAATCTCAAACATGAAAGTCTCAGGCAGGAGATTGGCTGCAATTGTCACCCACTCACCACTTTCTGCTACAAAAGGTCAGACTTACTGGTTCCCTCTCCTTTCAAAGGATTCAGGTGGCAGAACCCGAGGTGCCTGTAATTAAAGCTGCAGGTCTGAGCGTGTGCAGTTTCTTCTGGCAACAGTCACCTGACCTGGGGGGGGGGTCGGACCCAACGTGATGTGACACGTCCTGCGCTCAAGTCTGGGGAAGAGATTTCACTTGCACACGTAGCTCCTCTCTCCGTCCTGCCCGGTGCAGACAATTCAAGGGCAACTACACCAAAGTATCACCATTTTCAGTGAAATGCCCCTTTAAATAAACTCCAAACCCAAAAAGTAAAAAAAATAAAGCTCAACTGGGAATGATCTGGACGTTTACTGCAAGGTTCTACATGTTACATGCAAACTTTCCCTTTAAAGAAGCCTGCTGTGTAGATTTGTATCACTGGCTCGCAGGGGATTCTGGGAGATGTAGTCATACAATGGCTCCTTCCATGTGTAGGTTTAATGCATAATAATACCCAATACTTTTAATATTTATCCTTTAAGCTCCTTTCAATAGATCCCACACAAGGGGCCCCTCTGACTCCCCCTCCCCCCGTGCCTGAAAGGGCCCATTGTAACCTCAGCCGGGACTTCGCTCCTTTGTGTCACTCAGGCTCTGGCTTTGTAAATAGATGAGGGAACCAATTCCCTTTGTGTCTCCCACTTCCTGTACAGCAGACAGATGGTCCCCGGCCAGGGCACAACAGGAAGTGAGGGTGCAGCGCTAAACAGTTTCCCCCCAGCCTGTCCATATGTATGCACAAGGGAGATTCTGTAGCTGCTGCTTGTGACTGGTTAGAAATAGAACTTATTGTTTCCTATGGGAGAAGTCAAACTGAGCAGTGTAGCCTGGCGCATAGGAACCAATGAATCCTATTGGCAGCTGCAATTGACCCTTCAGTGAATACAGTTGGACTTTTGTTCATTTATTTCTATTTCTGCTGCTGTTCAGGCTGCTATTGGAACAGCTGTATGGTTGCTAGGGTCTTGTTACTATACCAGGGGCAGTTCCGAGGCCAAGGGGGGGGTCACATGAGGGGCCGGAGAGAGCGACTGGGATTAGAGCTCAGAGTCTGAAATAACACAGGTCACATGATCAACCCCATCTCCCATGTCTCCCTGGGGCTAAAGGGGCTGCTGGATTAACCCTCACATTCAAAAAGCCTGTGGGTTAAAGGGAAAGTTCAGCTCCGACCGTCACATTTAATCAGTCAGTCAGTTGTCAGTTTTCCTTGGGGAGAGAAGAAGGGTAAGTGTCTCTCTCTCTGATGTTGCAGAACTATTTGAGGCCGTCCAGGAGATCCTGCCGGAGCTGAGGGAGATGGGGGTGAAGGTTTGGGTGATGGGGGGCGGAGACTTCCCTGATGACATCATTAACCTGCAGCAGCTCATGGATGAGACCACCGGGGACCCCCCACCCCAGGCCCCCATCAGACCAATGGACACGGCCATCTATATCTTCACTTCTGGGACCACAGGTGAGACCTTCTCAATGTATGACATCACAATGTATGACATCACACTGGCTACTACTGAGGTTCTGCTGTTGTCACATGATCATTCATGGTGCTTTCTTCCTTGGGACGTCTCTTCATTTTGCTCCATTTTCTTTCCCCCCTTTGTGTTCCCTTTTCTCCCCCTGTCCCTCAGTCTAACCCCCATCTTCTTCTTCCTAAACTCTCCTCCCCTTCCCTGATCTCCATAATCTCTTCCACCAATTCATCTCCAGCTTCTGCCTAAACTTTCCAGTTCCTCCACCTCCAAATTTCTCTTCTTCTTTCCCAAATCTCCATGATGTTTGTTCCCTATGGATTCCCATTCCTGATCTATCCAGCCCCTCACCCCGATCCCCCCGATCTCTTCTCTCCCCAACCCCTCCCCATCTTCTTCCTCACTCACCAAACTCCTCCCCCTTTTCTCCTCTCGTGTTGTCCCCCAAACTCCTCCATCCAGTGTAACCCCTAAATCTAATGAATTTCTTCATCCAGCCCCTCCTGATCTCCCTGTGATCTCTACAACTCCCAGGATCTCGCTTAACAACTCCCAACATCTCTGCATAAATAGCCCCGTCTTCTCTAACCCAACATTCACCCCCCGTTCCTTCTTACACCTCCCCATCCCTAAGTCTAACCCCTCCCCCTCTTCCCGTGTCCATTGATGATGATGATGATGAAATGTCGCCCACCTCCCAGGGTTGCCCAAAGCCGCTCGGATCACTAACCTGAAGACCCTCATGTGCTGCAACTTCTACCACTTATGTGGGGCGGGGGCTGATGACATCATCTACATGTCCCTCCCCCTCTACCACATGTCGGGGGCCCTGCTGGGTATCGGGGGCTGCATTGGTGTAGGTGAGTAAATGTGGTGCCCGTGTGAGGGGTCGGCCCCTGTATGTTGTGCCACTTACCCACCTGTCTGCCCTTTCCATGTCAGGAGCTTCGCTGGTCTTAAAGGAGAAATTCTCTGCCAGTCAGTTCTGGAGCGACTGCCACAAACACAACATCACCATCTTCCAATACATCGGCGAACTGTGCCGCTACCTCACCAACCTGCCCCCGGTATGTCTCTCTCCTGTGCCCAATATTCTACTGGAACCACATGGGCCCCTCACCCAATCACAGGGCAATGGGCCCCTCACCCAATCACAGGGCAATGGGCACCTCACCCAATCACAGGGCAATGGGCACCTCACCCAATCACAGGGCAATGGGCACCTCACCCAATCACAGGGCAATACTCACACTGATACACAAATCAATACAAATTGCCCCCTATACCTGTGCCATGTCCTCCTGTTGCCCTAATACCCCGTCTCTGACTCTTTGATTCCTTGTGCCCCCGGCAGTCGGACAATGAGACTGGGCACCGGGTACACTTGGCTGCAGGGAGTGGGCTGCGCCCAGATGTTTGGCGAGATTTCAGCCGCCGCTTTGGGAACATCCGAATCTTCGAGACTTACGGGATGACCGAGTTCAGCATCAGCTTCTTCAACTACACGGGCACCCCGGGGGCAGTGGGACGGGGCTCCTTCCTATACAAGGTGAGACAATATCCCACAATGCACTGCTAGCCTGGGAACCACTCACCCACAATGCATTGCCACAGGTACATTTTGAACGTTTAGCCTCACATGCCTCTAACTCCGCCCCTTCTCTGCAGTGTTTTTGCCCCTTTGAGTTGATCCAATTTGATACAGACAAGAATGAGGCCGTGCGAGACGCTACTGGGAGGGGCCTGCGAGTGGCCACAGGTCAGGGGTCTTTTATTTTGAAATGGGGGTGGGGGGTTGGGAGTTGGAGGGCCGTATGCCCTGAACATGGTGATATCTGTCTCTGCAGGAGAACCCGGACTCCTCATCTCTCCCATCACACCAACCTCTCCCTTTCTGGGGTACGTGGGTAGCCGGGAGTTGTCAGAGAAGAAGCTTCTGAGAGACATCTTGAAACCTGGGGACTGTTACTTTAACACTGGGGACCTGATGGTTCAGGACAGTCTGCAATGTGTCTATTTCCGTGACAGAACAGGAGACACTTTCAGGTAAATCACCAGATACTTACCTGCATTTACCTGTCAACATACACTTCCCTGCATTTACCTGTGCAACACTTCCCTGCATTTACCTGTCAACATACACTTCCCTGCATTTACCTGTGCAACACTTCCCTGCATTTACCTGTGCAACACTTACCTGCATTTACCTGTGCAACACTTAACTGCATTTACCTGTGCAACACTTACCTGCATTTACCTGTGCAACACTTAACTGCATTTACCTGTGCAACACTTACCTGCATTTACCTGTGCAACACTTACCTGCATTTACCTGTGCAACACTTACCTGCATTTACCTGTGCAACACTTACCTGCATTTACCTGTGCAATACTTACCTGCATTTACCTGTGCAACACTTACCTGCATTTACCTGTGCAACACTTACCTGCATTTACCTGTGCAACACTTACCGGCATTTACCTGTGCAACATACACTTACCTGCATTTACCTGTGCAACACTTACCTGCATTTACCTGTGCAACACTTACCGGCATTAACCTGTGCAACATACACTTACCTGCATTTACCTGTGCAACACTTACCTGCATTTACCTGTGCAACACTTACCTGCATTTACCTGTGCAACACTTACCTGCATTTACCCGTGCAACACTTACCTGCGCAACACTTACCTGCATTTACCTGTCAACATCCACTTTCCCACATTCTCCACCAACATAAAAACAGATGTAACTCCCAGCCCACCTTCCCCTCTTGACTCAACTTCCAGCGACAGCCAGGTACCCCCAGTATCAGTACCACCCCCTCTCACATGAGGCAGCACAGCCCCCCAACATGCACAGCTCTTGTACATTCATGGCACCTGCCCATCACATGCCCACCTTCTTGGCATCATCTCCCTGTCACTCACTTATCATTTGTCTCCAGGTGGAAGGGGGAGAACGTGGCAACCACAGAGGTGTCTGAGATCCTGACTGGCCTGGACTTCTTCCAAGAAGTAAATGTGTACGGTGTGACAATCCCAGGTAATGTCCTAATATCCTGATAATGTCAATCACTCACAGGTGTCTCTGCTCATATCATATGCAGGTGTATCTCCCCTTTATTATACACAGGTGTCTCTGCTCTTATCATATGCAGGTGTATCTCCCCTTTATTATACACAGGTGTCTCTGCTCATATCATATGCAGGTGTATCTCCCCTTTATTATACACAGGTGTCTCTGCTCTTATCATATGCAGGTGTATCTCCCCTTTATTATACACAGGTGTCTCTGCTCTTATCATATGCAGGTGTATCTCCCCTTTATTATACACAGGTGTCTCTGCTCTTATCATATGCAGGTGTATCTCCCCTTTATTATACACAGGTGTCTCTGCTCATATCATATGCAGTTGTATCTCCCCTTTATTATACACTGGTGTCTCTGCTGTTATTAAATGTTTTGTCTCTGTAGGGCACGAGGGTCGGGCAGGTATGGCTGCTGTAACCCTGCGTCCCGGCACTGACCTGGATCTGGGCAGAATATATAAATACATAATGGAGTTCCTGCCCTCGTATGCCCGGCCTCGCTTCCTGCGGATCATGGTGAGTCTCTGTCCCACCACTAGGGGGCAGGTCAGCTGAGCTCCCTACTGTCAGGGTGTCATTATAAAACTGTCAGTAACTGTCCTGTTGTTTAATGCTGGGGGTTCCCACTAGGGGACCTCACTGCTGTCAGGGTGCAACTGTCTCATACTGTCACTTTATATGGACTTGTGCCCTACTGTCATTTCCCACTAGGGGGCGCACAATCACAAGTGTCATGTTTTGATTTGCCACTAGGGGGCAGGAACGCAGAGCTCACGGCAAGGCAGGTATTTACATGGGTTGATGATCATTGATGTTACTGTAGAAATCCCTTCATTACAGTCTCCACAAAGGCTAGATTTTCTCCTGATTTGTACCCCATGCTGGGCAATTAGGCTGACTCTCTATTCTCTGACTCCTGTAGGATTCAATGGAGGCCACAGGGACGTTTAAGCAGCAGAAAACAAAACTTGTGCAAGAAGGCTTCTCCCCCTCAGTGATTGCCGACCCTCTGTATGTCCTGGATGAGACCTCTCGCTCCTACCTGCCGCTTTCCCAAGACCTCTATTCCCAAATTATCTCCTCCCAGTTCAGACTGTGAGACCTCTGCCGAGGCTTCTGCCCAAACAACACAAATCCAGAGGGGCAGCGGTGCCGGGAACCTACTGTTCCTTTGGAGCCCTCTGGACTTTCTGGGTGGAATGGACCAGAGTAGAATCTGCATTAGATGTTTTACACAAATTAACTGAAGTAAATTGGACGAGTTCTGGTTCCTCGGGGGCGGGGTCACAGGCTAAGCTGCTAAACTGTCCCTATAATTATGATATTTTGGGATATGATACATTCCAGGAATATTCCAGACCCAAATATCTGGTTCTTCTTGTGCCTAAAGTAGACTTAGAAGGGACAGGAATGAGCCCAACTACTATTTGTGAGTTTCATCCCTCCATGGACCTTATCTAGAGTTGCCTCCTGATGCCATATTCATTATGCTATGGGGGGACAGATCAACAAATAAATTGATGATGTCATCAAAAGAGGTCAATGGAGGAATGGACCTCCCAAACAGTCAGGGGACCATGAAAATGTCTTGGAGGCCATGTCCATCCATCAGTTCTGTAGTTGGACCACCTTGGCCCTAGGGAAATAACTGGAAGAAAATCTGCTGAACTGTTCCTGTTCGTTGTTTGTGGGGAGGAGAATGAACTGATGTCACTCACAGTAGCAGAGGGTTGTACAATAGCTGAGTCATGTGATACAAATTGTGTTTTTGTCGCAAACCTGCCTCAAAGTGATGAATGAGCCAATAAGAGCTCCTTCACAGGTGGTTCTGAAGGTCCGTCCGTGAAATACAGGGTTTTTTATTTTTATAATAATAGATTTCGGTTTCCTTTTCATATAAATCTTTTATGGACAGTTTCTATTTTGATACTTTTTCTTAGATGTAATAAATCAGTGGAAATTCCTTTGCTTCTGAGTCTGTTATTTGGGCCACATGTAGGCAGCTCCCACCTTCTTACCCCAAGAGAAGTTATCAGAACCCCAAGAAAGTCCCGTTGAGCTTCATGGCAGGAAATTCCGTTTCCCACCCCAAATTCATGTTCTTCTACATTATTCTACATTATTATAAGCCCACTTGGCTGTTAAGATGTGCGTCTGTTACTCTAAGCGGGTTAGTTACTAAATCTCAAATTTTTCTATTCTGTTTTTTTGGGACAAAAACTCAAACTTTTCATGGAAACAAACCCTCAATGTTTCAAGATTTATTACACCCCGATACTGCAAAAAAAAAATCCACCATCTCAGACCTGTTGACGTCTTGTATCAATGGGAGATGCCCCAACTTGAAGATATTGTGGTTTGTGCTGGTTTTAGCCCAATAACTTTTTTTTGGCAAAAAAACCCCAAACAATTAACAAAATGGGGTGAAAAGTCTGAAAAATTGTGGGATTTGAGATTTCTCTCAATTTTATTGAGTTTTACACGATAAGATCTGCTCCTTTGGCAACCTTGCCAAAAAAAAAATTTAACGAATTGGGCGAATAGTCTGCAAAATTGTGGGATTTGAGTTTTCTCTCAATTTTATTGAGTTTTACACAATAAGATCCGCCCATTTGGCGACCTTGCCAAAAACAATTTAACAAAATGGGGACAAAAAGTCTGAAAAATTGTGGGAATTTACTTTTCTCTCAATTTTATTGTGTAAACAATATGATCCGTTTGTTTGGCGACCTTTGCCAAATGAGCCTATCTTTTCCCAATATGCCCACCCACGGCAGGGCGATATCAGATTAATCAGAACTTTCGGCCCTCAGGCAAAACGATTGTATTACAACTACGAGAATGGGCGCCCACAGGTTACCAGGTGGAAAAAAGCCACTTCAGGAAACTTCATCAAACTTCACCAACATTCGGCTCATGTAGGGTTGGACTGGCCAACCAAGGTACCAGGA
This sequence comes from Xenopus petersii, assembly GCA_038501925.1. NCBI lineage: Eukaryota > Metazoa > Chordata > Amphibia > Anura > Pipidae > Xenopus > Xenopus petersii. Next base: position 1,788,729 of record CM076686.1, on the reverse strand, counting down.
AATACTTGATTTAGTTCTTCAAGTGAACCCCCAAGTACAATAGTTCAACAATAGTACAAAGTCCGATTCTATTAAAAAAAAAAAAAAATTTGGAGTTTAGAAAATAACCCCCTAAGTGTCATTTCAATGGTTTCGAAGGGGGGATAGAGGTTGTGTGCACTGGTGTTTAAACTAAAATTTAGATGGAGGCTTTACTTCCCCTTTAACGGAAGATAACACCTAATGGATATAACTCATCAGACACTGCATCAATCAATTTATAGATTCAAATTTTAGGGAAGGATTTTTTTTGCCGTAATTCGTATGATTTACAATCTGGTTAAAAAGGAAAAAAGTTCTCATTGTAAATCTTGTGGCTCCTCTGGCTTCTGATTTGGATTATTGGCTTTGAACCCAGAAGTGACAGAAGAATTTCATGAATTTTTTATTTTTTTTAAACATTTTGGGCTCTGACAATGGTTTTTTTTAGGAGAATCTGAGCTTTCTAAATCTGTGGGAGTTTTTGTGTATATATATCCATTTCTAGAACAAGTGTTAGAGCTTGAAAAACTAAAATCAAAATTTAAATTTGCATATTGTATATGAATGTTTTAGTTTATGCTCAAAAATCCAAATGATTTTGAAAGCCCGGTGGCACAGCAAAAATCTGCATATTTTACTTTTCAAAACCAAAAAATTCTGTACCAGTTGATTTACCCCAAGGAAACCATATAATTTTTGGAAAGAAAACATTCTGCCAAATCCAAAATGGGTAAATAAGTATTTACTGCTAATTACCAAACGTCAAAGCTTTTCTGGTTTTTGTAAAAAGTATGAAAATTTACCTCTGAACTTTTGATCTTCATAAAATCAAAGGACAAGTTGATTTTAGTATTTTTAGTCAAAACTCAAATTTTTAGGTTATAAAAAATAATTTTTACATAACCTGTCGAGATCATGTAGGAGTCAAAGCAAAGGTCCCTTGAAGCATTTCAAGATGTTTGTAGCCTTCATGTACCTCGAGTTTCTTTTTTTGGTGGGTTTCGCTCAAAAACTTTTTTGTTTCACCAAAAACTTGACCAATTTGAGTATTCAAGTTTTTTGCCCGATTATACTGATCCAATTTTCTTTGCATTCAAGTTTTTTCATAAATTAGAAAACATTTGAGTTGTGAGTTCATTCGAGGTGTAAAAAAAAACCTTTCAAACCTCTAAAGCTCAACGTTTGATATGAATGCCAGGGGTCCAACAGACAGTTTGATGTCCATTCCCGAAGTATCTGCCATTTAGTATCTGCCATTTAGTATCTGCCATTTAGAAAGCCTAAAATAAAATGCAAACAGATGACCTTGGAGGTCATTTCTGCTGCAGAGAAGACAACACATTTACTGCATTATATTTGGGGTTAATCACAACAAAATGTGTGTCAATCTAAAATAGGTAACCAGGTTTTTCCTACTCCAAGTTGGAAAGTTTTTGAAGGAAATATATGAAAATCGTTGTAGAGCTTCCACTTTCCAGAATCTTATGTCTTACACAATTGGTACCAAGATAAAACCTCCTCAATATGATTGGGTCCAGCAAAGAGTTTGATGCCGTTGTGCATGAGATCTCCAGACTGTTTGGCTTTTAGAGAACAAAAGTGGCTCTATCCCGAAAAAAGTAAAAGCTGACCAAGTGAAATTTTTCAGCCCGGGAATGTAAAACCCTCGAGCATTACATTTGGGACAGCTGAGTAAATTGAACCGTGGCTCACTCGATAGGGAAATTGATCTGGGTGTGTAAACCCCAAGTCCGTCACTTTCGGGCACAATCAACACAACGTGGTCAGTGTAAGTAAATCAATCCGAATCCGTAGCTTGGGGGGAAGATACAACCAAATAAGAAAGTAATGAGCACGCACTCCTGGAGCCGCCCGATGAAGTTAAAACTTGAATTTATTCCATATCGCTAAAAATACACGGCCTAACGCGTTTCGTATCTACCAATACATAATCATAGGCGGTACATATGAAACGCGTTAGGCCGTGAAAAATGGTAGAAATCCATAAAAAGTGGAGAAGTCCATAAAACAAAGCCTGAAAGTGTAATTTGCCAGGATAGCCGTATACAAGTCCAGCAGAACACAATAGCTGACTTAGACAACCACTCTAGGTGGAACCTCATAAGAAAAAACGGAGGAGATCTTGACCTGAGCAGAGTCTGTAATCTTAGGGCAGAGACACACGTTGCTATTTCGGGGGATTAGTTGCCCGGTGACAAATTGCCTCTTCTTCGGGCAACTGACTTTCCTGAACTGCCTTCCCGCCGGCTAGAATGTAAATCGGCGGTTTGATGGCACTATGATCGCTTCGGCTTTCTGAAGTTGCCCGAATTTTCGTCATGAGGCAACTCCGGAAAACAAATCGTTCTGCCATCCTGCCAGCGATTTACATTCTAGCCGGCAGGAAGGCAGTTCAGGAAAATTAGTGGCCCGAAGAAGCAGCGATTTGTTGCTGGGCGACTGATCTCCCGATATAGCAGCGTGTTTCTGCCCCAGGGACTAGTGTAAAGCCCAATTTTATTTCAAGGGCCGGGGGGGGGCATCAACTGCGCGTGCCGCATCAAATTTGGGTGCGTCCACGTCCAATTCGGCTCGGTGGCCCAGTTCAGGGATATCCGTGGCCCGGTGGTTGGGGACCTCTCACATAAGTGATAGCCATAAGTGCTCCTTATGGAAACGCCAACGTAATAACCTCCTATAAGAAAACACAGATCATTGTGGATCTCTCTACACTTACACTGACTACGGCTGAAGGTACACGGAGCGTCAGCTCCACTGCTCACAACCAACAAGCTGAGTGTTGCATTAATAGAACATTCCCAATTGAACATACAATGTCCCAGCGGCTGTCAGACAAATGGCTGATAATATATATAAATGGCGTCACCTCCTCACAGACACACAAGTAGTAGATGTCAACACTCAATATCTCACTTTATACTCTTATCCAAAGCACCAGACCAACCCATCTCTATGTTTGTCCCATGTAATATCAAGATTAAAAGCAGAGATTAAACGAATGATCCTCCAAAGCTGAGTTCATACAAACACGACCCCAGTCTTAGCTACACAATGGGACTCAAACCCACACTGACATTGTACAACTCAATCCTAGTTTTATAGCAAATTCATTGTCTACTGATCCCCAACCAGAGGCTCATGGACAACATGTTAAGGCCCCCCATACACAGGCCAATAAAACCTGCAGACAGACCAAGTCAGCAGCTTGTTGGCCTGTGTGTGGGGCCAACCGATGGGCTTCCCTGATCCATATCTGGCCGAAAGTTGTCCAGATCTCAATCAGGCAGATTAAAAATCCCATTGGATCGCGAGACCATCTATGTGTGTATGAGATCCTGTAATCCGACCGCGCGTATCAGATCCATTATGATCCAATCGTTGGGCCCACGATGGATCAGCCCAATATCACCCACTGCATTGTTGGCATATCAGGGAGCGAATCTCTACGTCTATGGCCACCTACTCATAGACCCACAACTCAAAATATTTCAATTGCCTCAATCACCGAGAACTGGCAATTAAACTCTAATATATTGGCACTGGACTCCAGATAAGATCCACTCATCCCTTCCCAACTCTACAGATTGTTCCAGGAGGAAAAACAAGGAACCCTGTTACAAATAAGGTGGACATGACCTCTGACACTACAATTCTGGACCAGCACAGAAGTAACTTATCAGTCAAGTACTTGAAATACAATTGAGCTTGACACCAGAGCTTGCACTCCTGGGCCAACTCCCAACTGTGCTAGCCAAATCCAAAGACACACCATAATCAGCAGATCACTGCGAGCCAAGAACTGAGAATCAACAACTCTACCATTGAGGAACCTTATCCAGGGAGAAACTTCCAGAAACTAACCATAAAAACTACCTTTGCCAAAGACTCCTCTCCTACAGACGGACTTTAGAACTATGGTCTTTGTGGCAGAATAGGACGGAAACAAGATATGGTTAGAACAAATATCTCTCTTTCTACTCACAGAACTCTACCCAACTATCTATGTGAGATCTCCTCATCAATCCCAACCCCACCACTCTCGTTTCTTCCTTCTCTTTTACGCTTCTCTTAAAGGATAAGTAAACCTTTAAAATAAGTGAATATAAAATGGATGAGGGGACAATTCCAAGCACTTTTGTCATTTACATTATTTATTTATTTAATTCCAAGATATTAAGGGATACGTGTATTGTTAATATGAATGAATTTTGTTACAACAGCGCCACCTGCTGGTCAGTTTCCCACCAGTCTGACCAGCAAGTAGTCAAGGAAGTTGTCAGGAGAAAGAAAGAGGCTGATGTTCTTCTGCTTAGGAAAGATGTGAGAAAAGTTTCTAATTTTATTCCTAAGAAGAAGAACAGGAGCCTCATAGAAAGCAGAACATTGGGGCTTCATTAGTTCTCATACAATTTGCTGAATTGTGACCCAGAAAACTCTCTGAAAAAAATCTATGAATTCTGGTTTGTCTCAGAAATGCCACAGGAGATTGATTCAAAATCCCTCATTGCCACGTGTGCTCATTAACTTCAGGAAACGTCTGGCTGCAATTATTGCTAATGAAGGTGGCATAACGAAGCGAGGCGCGGTGGGGGAGGGGGGCGATTGTTTTTTTTTCACAATTGTCATAGGGCGTTGTGTTCCTTCTATTAATAAACAGCCGTTTGTTCCCTCGCAGCCCCTCGGAGATAATAACAGGATTCGCCTGAAGATCAGATAAAAACTCAGTGTGAAAAACGTACAATGATCAGAAGCAAAAATATTTCCCATGGCACAGCTCCCAGATCTGGAGAGAAACATTGATCAGACTTAACCCTTTCAGTCCCAGGGTCACCTTATTTGCGTTCTTTGAACAAATTTCACGGAGGAACTTCTTTTTCTTTTTACCTAAAAACAATATATTTTTAATATCCTTTATTTAAATGTAATAAAGAATCCAAAATATACATTATTGGATCTTTTTTGTATAAATTTGTCAAAAACGTTCAACAGGGGGTCCCGAAGTTTAAGAAAACAGAAAGAGAAAGAAGTTAAGAAAAAAAGAACCTTTTTTTTTGTAACAGAAAAGCAATAAAAAATAAAGAAATCAGTAGGTCAAATTACAATTCATGGGTCCAAGTAAGGAGAAACAATTGGGGAAGACGGGGGGTTTGGTTATGGTGAAGGTTAATATTATGGGGGTCATTCTTAATCATATAGCTTGAAATATCAATATTATTAAGAATTTAATGAGCTAATGGTTCTACAGCTAAGGAAATAGCAAAGGGGATAAGGGGCATCCCTGTGGAGTCCCCTATTTGGGCCTGGGCTAGAATTGTTATTCAGGTTTTTTATTGAATAGGGTAAAAAAAACCCACAAACCAATTTGAACTTAGTTATTTGAATCATCCAAATACAAAAAAAGTTGAACTGGAAAACCTTGATCACACTAAAATCACATTCTAATAGGCAATTTCAATATGTCCAAAATATTTTTTCTGAAAACCAATTTTTCCAAGTTTTTTATTTCAAGTTTTTTTTTCTCAATTGATAAATTACCTTAAAAAAAACTTGAATTTGAAAATAATCAAATTTTCACTTTTATGTTCTGTAATTTTGAATTTACTTGTATTTATGATTTGTTTGGGCAGTGTTTTAGTGTACAGTGCTGAGTAAACAGGACAACATCTGGTGTTGTGTCCTCTGGAAAGATGTAGAGGTGAATAAGGGGGTACAGACAGTATGGGGTTCATTTAGTTGGAAGTCCATGGAGGTGAAATAAATCCCACAGCCAAATAAAAAGTTATAAACCGTTCCTTTCTTTATTAAACGGAGTTTGCGAGTGATAAATATTACAAAGGTTTTTTCTTTTTTAAATCCTTTCTCCAAAAAATGTATTATTTCACTTATCCCGGTTATCGGCCACTGCGGGCGAGTTTGTGGATAATAACCACACGCACAGTCTTAAACCTAGATTCATGAACAGGATTTTGGAGCCCCAAATTCATGGGGGGGAGGGGAGACAACTAAAATCTGTGCAAGAGGCAGTGTCACACAGGGGACAATATAAATGCCAGTGGAAGTGAATTTTATAGTCAGACATATTAAGGTGAACGGGATGAACTTTTTCACTTTCAACTGAGCTTTCAAGGTGGAAACATTAAGGCGAAGCAATGAACGGGGTTTCTTCTAAATTCATCCTGCTAAACAAAATCATTAACTCCAGAAAGCATGAACTGTTTCACTTTGAGCAAGTGAATTTTCTGGTTGGACACGTCAAGGCAAATCAATGAGTTTTTTCTTCTGAATTCATCTTGCTAAACAAAATCATGAATTCAGTTCCAGTATTCAATGAACTTTGAGAAAGTGAACTTTCTAGTTGGACACATTAAGGCGAATCAATAAACTGTTTCTCTTTTAAAAACAGCATCTCTCAAATACATCTTGCTAAATAAAATAATTCATTGAATATTGGAACTGAGATTTCTAGTTGGACACAGAAGGGCAAATCAATGAATTGTTTCTCTTCCAAATACATCTTGCTAAACAAAATTAATTACTCATTTCAGTTGTAAACGAACGGTTTCACTTTGAGCAAGTGAACTTTCTACTTGAACACATTAAGGCGATTTAATGAACTGTTTTTCTTCTTAATACATCTTGCTAAACAAAATCATTAATTCAGTTCCAGTATACGATGAACTGTTTCACTTTGAGCAAGTGAACTTTCTACTGGGACACGTTAAGGCAAATCAATGAGTTTTTTCTTCTGAATACATCTTGCTGAACAAAATCATTAATTCAATTCCAGTATTCATTGAGCTGTTTTACTTTGAGCAAGTGAACCTTCTAGTTGGACACATTAAGGCAAATCAATGAACTGGTTTTCTTCTGAATATGTCGTGCTAAAGAAAATCAATTAATTCAGTTCCAGTATTCAATGAACTGTTTCACTTTGATAATGGGCATTTTCTAGTTGGACACATTAAGTGGATTTAATGAACTGTTTTTCTTCTTAATACATCTTGCTAAACAAAATCATTAATTTGGTTCCAGTATTCAATGAACTGTTTCACTTTGGGCAAGTGAACTTTCTAGTTGGACACATTTAGGCGAATCAATGAACTGTTTTTCTTCTGAATATATCTTGCTAAACAAAATCATGAATTTGGTTCCAGTATTCAATGAACTGTTTCACTTTGAGCAAGTGAACTTTCTAGTTGAACACATTTAAGGGGAACCAATGAACCGTTTTTCTTCTGAATACATCTTGCTAAACAAAATCATGAATTCGGTTCCAGTATTCAATGAACTGTTTCACTTTGAGCAAGTGAACTTTCTAGTTGGACACATTTAGGCGAATCAATGAACTGTTTTTCTTCTGAATACATCTTGCTAAACAAAATCATGAATTCGGTTCCAGTATTCAATGAACTGTTTCACTTTGAGCAAGTAAACTTTCTAGTTGGACACATTAAGGCGATTTAATGAACTGTTTTTCTTCTTAATACATCTTGCTAAACAAAATCATTTGGTTCCAGTATTCAATGAACTGTTTCACTTTGAGCAAGTGAACTTTCTAGTTGGACACATTTAGGCGAATCAATGAACTGTTTTTCTTCTGAATACATTGTGCTAAACAAAATCATGAACTCAGTTCCAGTATTCAATGAACTGTTTCACTTTGAGCAAGTGCTTTGGTTAGACATTTGGAGCGAATCAACAAACTGTTTCTCTACAGAATATTTCTTTCTAAACAAAATGATTTCACTTCCAGTATTAAGGTACTAATTTTTTTAGTAAAAATATGTCCCCAAAACGTTCTCATGAGTCAGACACTGCCTTTTGCACATTTTTGTTCAGTGCACACAAGCTACAATATACAATGACAAAGTCGCACACTATTAAACTCTGGTCCATGTGGGTTCAATTGACCTTTTTTTGCTTTTTTTATTTTTTACACAATATACAATGTTTTCTTCAGTTTTTTTTTTCTGTAGTTTATTTTGACTTTACTTCTCCAGAAATAGCTTCATATACAGAGAGAAAAGAAAGAGCCACTGGCATGGAAACAGAAGCGAAATTAGCACGTTACGGCTGCAGATAAAGATTTTAACTTTCATAGAAACAAATGAAATCTCAAGGTACCTTCCCTCACCACTAAAATACAACAGTTCAGCGGAGAGTTATCGGGAGGGAGAATAAAGTCATTGCATAAGAGAGTGGGGTATGAGATGCTGGATATCATTGTAGCACTTTAATCTAGCAATACTGGGATGGCTGTTATCTACAAGAATGAGTATTGTGTGTAAAATGAAGTGTCAACAGGAAGGAAAATATGGAGTTGTGTCCTTGGGTGAGAACATTTGAAGAGAAATACTGAGCTTGATACTTGGGGGATAAAATTTGGAAGGGAAATACAGAGCTGCTGTCTTGGGATAGAGCATTGAAAGGGAAATACTGAGCTAGATCCATGGGTGGTAGAACTTGGATGGCAAATACTGAGCTGCTTCCTTGGCCATTACAATTTGGAAGGTAAATACTGAGCTTGATGCTTGGTGATAGAACTTGGAAAGAAAATACTGAGCTACTTCCTTGGGAGAAAAGATTAGAAGGGAAATGCTGAACTTGATCTTTGGGTGATAGAAAGAAGGGAAATACTGAGCTTGATCCTTGGGTGATAGAACTTGAAAGGGAAATACTGAGCTTGATGTTTGGGCGATAGAATTTGGAAGGGAAATACTGAACTTGATCCTTGGGTGATAGAAAGAAGGGAAATACTGAGCTTGATCCTTGGATGATAGAGCTTGGAAGGGAAACACTGAGCTTGACCCTTGGGTGATAGAACTTGGAAGAGAAATACTGAGCTTGATGCTTGGGTGATATAACTTTGAAGGGAAATAATGGAAATACTGAACTTGATCCTTGGGTGATAGAACTTGGAAGGGAAATGCTGAGCTTGTTTCTTGGGTGATAGAACTGGAACTGCTTCCTTGGGAGAAAGGAGTAGAAGGGAAATACTGAGCTGGACCCTCGTGTGATGGAACTTGGAAGGGAAATACTGAGTTCCTTCCTATAGAGAGAGAAGGGGGGGGTTTGGAAGGGAAATACTGAACTTTGTCCTTGGATAACGATACTGGGGTGCAACCTTGAGTAAGAGCTACATGATCGAAGGTCCACATGAGGAATGTAAAAAGTCACCATGGCTTGGTTTGACACGTGGATGTGGAGTCAGGTAGTACATCATCTCCGCATGTGCGCCAATGCATAGAGGCAGGGGATGATTTATTGGAATTTGGACAACAGCAGGTGGGCGGTCTTGTTTTTGCCCCAACCATTGTCTAAACCCCACCTTGCTGCACTCGTTAACCTTCAAACTATTCTTCCTTGAATATTCAACTTCACTAAGTGTTGCAAAACATCATTTCTCGGGGAGCCCATTAAGTTCACGCCCTCTTCCCAAACACCCCTTTCTCCTCAACCACACCTCGGCTCCGACAGAACAGCGTTTAGAAAGAATTTGCATTTTTACGGCTCAAACTCAAGTTGTAAAGCAAATCGAGGTCATTACGAAGGTTGCGCGGATCAGAGAGAACCTTCTTTTGAAGATCACTGCTGGTTTTGTCACGTGAAGTTACTGGTTGTACCATATCTCGCCAGTGTCGCTGAAAGAATGTATATTTCCATAGCGTGCCATAGAACAGTGCCACCTGAACTGCTGCATGGAATGAAAGGAACTTGCTCAGAATAGCAAACCCTTAAAGTACAGTCAATGGTTTGATGGGGTAGTTACCCTTTGAAAATAAGTCTTTAAGACCTCACAATGAATCCATCATAAAGTCAATATTTAACCTGTGTACTAAATACTTTTGTTTTTCCACAGGAAGAAGCTCAGGGGTCGGCTAGGAATCTGGCCATGTCCGCCTGGAGTTGAACACTGATTTGTTTCGCGGGTTAGCTTATGGTCATGTGACCACTCTGTATTCAAAGGGCTAAGTGCTTGTTGGACTCTTGTTGTCCAGCTTGAAATACAACTGGGGAATATTTAACCTGTGCATTTCCCCGGGGCACAGTGCAGACATGAAAGTGATGGCACTCGGATAAAGGGGGCAACTACTAACAGCCCCAGCAGTGGTTACTGGCAATGATAAAAGCCCTCCATGGCTAATGTTTTCCTTCAAACCCCACACCCCTTGACACATGACCAGACCCCAAGCTGATCTTTTGTGCCTGAAGAGGTTGTATGTTATGAAGTGCATCTGGGGTGAAACCGTTGCCAGGTCTGGTTATGCCACAAATCCAGGTGGAACGGTCAATTCCAAGGGACAGGGAGGAGTGGCTGGTAGTCCATGAAAGTACCACTGGCTCCTCCTTAAGTCTCATAGGTCCGTAGTGCAAATAGAGGCGATGGTGGGGGGGTAATGCCTCTCCTTTAAGGATAAGCCCTGAATGATGACATCATACTGCGCCTCCAGAGAGGAGGCGGCGGTGGCAGCATCGGTGAGCAGGAAAGGCGGGGCCACAAAGTAGCGCTCCCAGGGAAAACAAGGAAAGTTTCACTTTAACAGAAATCAGAACTCTGAGAGGCACCAGTCTGCGCCACTGGACGGCCATCTTGAATTTCCATAAAAAGTTACCCCCCATTAGCACCTGCCCTTCATCTGACGACCACTCAACTGCCTGACCCCCAACATCCACGAAGAGGCCGTTCCAATCCATCGATCATGTTGGCAGATATTTCAATATTTTTTTTCTTTATGAAAAAACACCCATACGGCCCCCGGCCAGTCACTTTCAGCACAAAGTTCATAAGAAAGGGGAAATAAAACATCATAGAAAGCTTGTGTCACCAGCAAAAATAAAAATCAGATTAAAAAAGACAAAAATGAACGAAGCCGAGTCCGAGGGGGGTAAAGCACAAACACTTAAAATCCTTAATACGCTGCTTGGGGGTGCGGCCGGGTTTACTCTGTGTCTGGAGCTGGTTCAGTCCACTCACCGGGTCACGCCATGGGGAAGTCGCTGCAGGGGAGGGGTCAGTGCATAGAAGGGCTATTTCTGACCACTGATGGGCTGCGATATGGAACGTGGGGGGATCATGTCCAGAAGGTATTCACGTTGTCGATCCGCCAGGCTGGTGGATTTGTGGCCCCCCATTCCAGCGTTCAGATACGCAATGTTCACTCCTGCAAATGAGAAGGAATTATGGGAATTATTCATGGTGGAAGCATAAATGCAAGGGCCCAATCAGCACTTGTCTAGGCCCAGTCCCCTCACCTGGCATGGCCAGTAACCCGCCGGCAACAGGAAGCTGCGGTGCCTGAGCGAAGTTAGAGAGCATGGCCCTGGCGTTGGTGAGACCTCGCTGCAGCGAATTGTGTGACTGTGCGGCCTGGAACAGAAACAAGAAGGAAATTAAAAGATGGTCAGGACCCCATGAGCCTCCTGATATTTCATACAAGCGCCTGTATCATACCTGCCGCAGGCTGTGATGCCTTATCATGTTGTCCTGCTTGGAGGAGACAGTGGGTGGGGTGCCAGGGGACAAGGACGCCTGGTGCTGTAATCGCTGCTCAATCTCCTGCGAATCAGAAAGGAACAGTCCTGATATCTCAATAGTGTGGGACAATGGCACCCACCAAACAAAGATGTAGGGTGAAAGCTGGTGGGAGGGACTAATTCACATGAGAGCAGTATGGACAGACTCACGTTAGGGTCCGACTGTGCTGTGGAAACTGTTTAACAGAACATCACATATATCCACTGTGTCCTCTATATGCACCCCAGGGCCACAACACCTCCATTACTAGCAGCACCCTAACTAGTCCCTGAAGCCCAGTTCTAACCAATCTCCTTCCCTGCACCTTGCTTGTACCCCACTCCCTTCCAAGCGCCTTGCTTGTATCCCACTCTGTTCCCCCACAACTTGCTTGTACCCCACTCCCTTACTCGCTGCCAGTCCACTACATCATGTCCCTTCACAATGCACTCCCAAATCCCCACTTCTCCCAGCCAGTAAAGTTGGGGTACACACCTGCTCCTGCTGCAGGGCTTTGACAAAGGCATTCTTGAGCCGATTGGTGTGCTCGGCCTTCAGTGCTTTCTTCTGATTGGACGTCATGCATTGCTCACACAGGACCCTCCCGCTCTTCTCCCGTTTCCAGTGAGGAGTGAAGTCTGTTCTGCACTGAGCGCAGGTGAATGGATCCATGTGCAGGAGGGAGGAGCAGCCTTTCACTGTGGGTGGGGGCATAAAAACAGGACGTATTAGTATAGGGGGCCCAGTTTGGCATATACAGCCCCCCCAGTCTCTGCACCCCCATGTGTCTAACCTTGACTGTCTATGACGCTCTGCACCACCTCCTCCAGTCCCACCATGTAGATGAATTCGCTATTGGCCGCACTGGGCAGGAAGTTGAGTAGAGGAGCCGGGGGCTTCGGGGGCGGGATCTCTAGGAGGGTCTTCTCAAGCTGCTTGCGGAGGGCGAGTTTAGCAGCCGCCTGTGAACTTACAGGGTCCGTCATGGCACTTGGGCTGGGAAGTGGGGACGACACTCGGTTGACAGGGGGCATGTGGGAGCCGAGGTTCATGTAGATGGAGGAGGAGGCGGAGCGCTGGCATTGGATTGTAGAGCTGGTCTGTAGGGGCAACACAAGAGGAGACTCGTGAGCACTTGAGCTGAAGAACAAACTGTAATAAGTCCAGGGGCAACGTGATCCTTACCTGCGGGTAGCTGATGGGTTGGATTATACTCGGGGTGCTGCTGCGGATCAGGTTGGCTTTGGGGGGCACACACTGGCCTGGCATCTGTGAAGGGTTGGGGGCAATGACCCTCTGGGACAGTAACATGTGAGGATGCGCTGAGTTGGCCGTTCTAATGACACTGTGAGTCTGAAAGAAACAAAAAGCAGCAGAGAAATAATGAGATGCAGGTCTCATGGATCACCACTAGGGGCCACTGCTACTACTCACTGGCTGCCTGGGTTTCTGGGAGGTAAAGGGGCAACAAGTGGGATCGGCACCTAAAGGGATTCTGTCATGATTTTTATGGTGTCGTTTTTATTTCTAAATGACACGGTTTACATTGCAAATAATTCACTGTACAATATAAATTGTCATTCCTGAACCAGCAAGTGTATTTAGTTGTAATATTGGTGTGTAGGTGCATCTCAGCTCATTTTGCCTGGTCATGTGATTTCAGAAAGAGCCAGCACTTTAGGATGGAACTGCTTTCTGGCAGCCTGTTGTTTCTCCTACTCAATGTAACTGAATGTGTCTCAGTGGGACCTGGATTTTACTATTGAGTGTTGTTCTTAGATCTACCAGGCAGCTGTTATCTTGTGTTAGGGAGCTGCTATCTGGTTACCTTCCCATTGTTCTGTTAGTAGAGAAGAACTGAACCCAGGATTCAGTTCGGGATTCTGCCTTTTTTCAGCAGGATTTGGATTAGACCGAATCCTTCTGCCAGGCCGAACCAAATCCAAATTTGCATATGCAATTAGGGGCAGGAGGGAAATTACGTGACTTTACGTTAAAACCAGGAAGTTAAACGTTTCCCCTTCCTACCCCTAATTTGCATGTGCAAATTAGGATTCGGTTTGGTATTTGACCGAATCTTTCTTGAAGGATTCCGTCAGAATCCAAAATCCTAGCTGTTGGGGGGAATGGGAGGAGGGTGATATCACTCCAACTTGCAGTACAGCAGTAAAGAGTGACTGAAGTTTAGCAGAGCACAAGTCACATGACTGGAGGCAGCTGGGAAACTGACAATATGTCTAGCCCCATGTCAGATTTCAAATATTAAAAAATCTGTTTGCTCCTTTGAGAAATGGATTTCAGTGAAGAATTCTGCTGGAGCAGCACTTTTACTTTGAAATTTTTTTTTCCCATGAAAGTTTCCCTTTAATATCCTTACAAACAGGGTGTGATCCTCACCGGTACACTCCGCATACTCTGGGTATCAAGACCTGGAAGCCCCGGCCGGGAGGGCATTTTGGACAGACCAGGTTGGCCCACGTGGGCAGGCGACGGTTGGACAATGGTAGCAGCGTTTTGGGCCACTGGATTCTGGCGTAGGAAAGAAAGTGGGTCAGTGAATGGGGCCACAGCACTGGGATCTGTTACATGTCACCCCTTATTCTCTCAAAGAATGAATCACCTCAAATAAACCAGCCCCACCACCCAAATATAGGCCATTTCCCAACCCCCCAAAATCTCATTCCAATGTAATGCCCCAAATATCTCAGCCCAAGAACTGCTCCTCATCTAATACCCCAGTGCAGATATATCCAAGTGCAGCCCCTCGTTCCACAGACAGGGGGCGCTGTACCTTCTGCAGGACGTTCTCCTTCTGGAGTTGACTCTGTCGGAGCTTCTTCAGTAGAACCAGCCGGGCCTCCTCCAGCCTCAGCTCATCCCTCAGCTCCTTGATCAGCTTCTGACGCTCCTCCATATTCTTCCCCTGGAGACGGGAACACATGTGAGTAGGATGGGGACACGTGTGGGGAGACTATAGTGCCGACATTTAATGCCCCAGAAAAGGAAGGCTCTACCCCCACTCAGACTTCACTGGCCAAGTTCCACCCCCAGGTACCACTTACCTTAAACATATCTAAGTTGGCCACCTTGATCCTTTCTTCTAATCGGGAGGCAGAGCGGGGGCTGGAGGCCTCGTTGTCCGACAACACAATGATATCTGGGGATGGGGTGAGCACCCCTCGATCCTGCTCACTGGAGCAAACACAGAAGAAACGCGTTGGTTGGTCCCTGGTGACCACAAGTCTCTATATTATCCACTGGGGGCATCAGTCATTATAATGAGTGAGAACAGCTCAATCCCATTACTCACTGGGGGGCACAGTATAATTGGGACTATTAATATTATGATAAATACAAATATATAGAGAAGGAATGTTCTGGGCACACAATAAGCTATACCCTCATACTGTACTGTCTAAGGGAATCAATATGGCACCTCCTCCTCCCATATGTGTAAATACAAATATACAGAGAAGGAATGTTCTGGGCACACAATCAGCTATACCCTCATACTGTACTGTCTAAGGGAATCAATATAGCACCTCCCTCCTCCCATATGTATAAATACAAATATACAGAGAAGGAATGTTCTGGGCACACAATAAGCTATACCCTCATACTGTACTGTCTAAGGGAATCAATATGGCACCTCCTCCTCCCATATGTGTAAATACAAATATACAGAGAAGGAATGTTCTGGGCACACAATAAGCTATACCCTCATACTGTACTGTCTAAGGGAATCAATATGGCACCTCCTCCTCCCATATGTATAAATACAAATATACAGAGAAGGAATGTTCTGGGCACACAATAAGCTATACCCTCATACTGTACTGTCTAAGGGAATCAATATGGCACCTCCTCCTCCCATATGTATAAATACAAATATACAGAGAAGGAATGTTCTGGGCACACAATAAACTTGCTAAAGGAACACTAATATGTCAAGCAGCACCAGTGTGTCCTGGCAGTTCAGTTCATATAGACCATCTATATATAATCTTCAGACTGCCAGTTGGGGGCTGCTGGCGGTTGCAGTTGAACGTCTCTCTGTCTTGCATGGAGATCACCAGCGCCAATGGCTGAGAGGCCACTCTGTGCCAAGGAATCTTCTCACCGCCAGATGGCCTGGTCCCTCCTTCTGCGGAGGTGCTAAAGAAACAACATGAGTCCCAGCAGACGCCAGCTCTGAGCAGCAGGACGCTGCACAGAACAGGGGGAGGGACAAAGCATGAGCCAAGCTCTTTGTGCCGGGTAATTAACAGGAGAGATGGCACAAGATGGCAGAGAAAGAACTGCAAAATGGCAAGGAGAAAGATGCACTTAGGAGGCTGTTCCTGCTGAATTGTGCTTAGTACAGGGGAATACCTATGTACCATAGTTTTATGGGATCTCTCTGTACAGACTATGAGCAAACTTAGGGGGCTGTTCCTGCTGAATTGTGCTTAGTACAGGGAATACCTTTGCTGCCAGTTTTATGGAATCTCTCTGTACAGACTATGAGCAAACTTAGGGACTGTTCCTGCTGAATTGTGCTTAGTACAGGGAATACCTATGCTGCCATCGTTTTATGGGATCTCTCTGTACAGACTATGAGCAAATTTAGGGGACTGTTCCTGCTGAATTGTGCCCACGCTCACCTTCTCCTGGAGCTCATATCTACTGGCTCCTCAATGATGTTTTCCTTGCCGTGCCTTCCCATTGTCCGACCATCCCCATGAGGCCGCAAGCTGCCATTCAGCTTCTCCTCGTACATTTTCAGCCCGTCCTGTTTGGCCGGATGTTCATGGGGCAACTCAAGGCCCGGAAGGTCTTTCCTCTTAAGGAGGGCCAGCATCTTCAGCCTCTCCATGGCCTCATGTCCCTCCATCTTCAGCTGCTTGGCCAGGACATCCTCTCGATCATCAGGCTGCTCCAGACCCCTCTTCAGGAGGTTGAGTCGAAGGGAGTCTTCTGTCACTCTGTCCATCCTTAAAATGAATAATTCCAAGATTAGTCTTAGGGTGGCCATAGACGTAACAATTACGATCTTTCTTGGAAAAGATCTTTCCAAGAAAGATTGTTAGTTTCAATACACACCTGTAGAGCTGAATGGTCAGATAGACGTATAGAAACAATAGAATTCTACCTGTATCTGACCAACACTAACAATGGCCGATGTTTGGGTGCCTTTAAAGGCACCCAATCAAAATTTTCCATCCAGTCCAATCAACCGATATCCAAGTCTTCTGCTATCGATCGGCTCGTTTCCCACCATACACGCACCAAAAAAAGTTTGTTGTGTACGATATTATCTGTGCATCTATGGCCACCTTTAGACATTGATTGTAAGGACAATTATCAAGAATGGCTGATGCCACCTATGGGGACACCATCAGCTGGGTGTTATTAACAATGCTGTGCTCATTTTCAGAAAATCTCTGGTGATCCTATTTACCAGTGTCCCTAATGGTGGCCATACACCGATATCGGCAAAAGACTTGGATGTCGGTTGGCTCGTCGATCGGAAAAGATGGAAAAATTTTATCGGGTGCCTTCAAAGGCAAAGGGCTTCTGAGGAATTGTCAGACAGAGGGAGAAGTCTATTGTTTCTACCTACATATTTGATGAGTCAGTCCTTAATGTTTATAGAGAAAACATGTGACATATATGGCCACCTTAATAGCCCTCTCCTCATTCCCATCTCTCTCTTGTATCCTGGCCTTCGTTGACTCGCCACTTGAAGTCTCTAGTGTATTGATGCCTGCTGGTACCCCTACTCTGAACCTTCTGAATGCATTGCTGCCTGCCAGTGACTTACTCCTCTCACCTGAACCTTCATTCTCTCCTCAATTCATTACTGCGTGCCAGTGACTCCTCTGACCAGTAAATTACTCCTCTCACATGAACCATCAGCATCTCCTCATGTATTGCTGCCTCCAAGTTGCTCCCCTAACCTGAACTTTCACCATACATCTCTTACAAGAACCTTCAGCCTCTCATCAATGCTGTGAATGATATCACAGTACCTAAATCAGAACCTCTTTGCATTGCTCAGCAGTCTGAAAAGTCCCAATTTATACTTGCTGGTGGCAGCCCTTCTGCTTTCCTACAATTTTCACTTTTATATTGATCCAATCACCCTGGTTGACGTTGGTCTGCCCCGACTCTGCCTATACACTGCCGCCCAGACTAATTCACTTTGTTCCTTGTTAACCCTGTGTGTTGCACCTTGGTTTGCAACCTGTCTTGACTACCTGTGGCAATACTTATCCTCAACCTTAGCTTCTTTTGCCTCAGTACAGTACCTACTACCTGCTGTTACCCCTGCCTGAAACTTAATAAAGTGTATTCTCATAAACCTGTTTGTTTAACACCTGCCGGAAGGTTTTGCAGCTTTGCCTTCACATATGTCCCTACCCTAAACTCTACGAGTTGTGGTCCCTAAACGTGATACCAGCCACTCCCAGATGTATTTCTGCCTGCCACCGACCCTCCTCACCTGAACCTCCAGCCTCTCGTCAATATAATGCTGCCTGTCACTGAGCTCTTCTCCCTGAACCTCCAGCCTCTCGTCAAAATAATGCCACTGAGCTTCTCACCTGAACCTCCAGCCTCTCATCAATATAATGCTGCGTGCCACATATTCTCCTTACCTGAACCTTCAGCATCTCCTCAATATAATGCTGCCTGCCACTGACCCTCCTCACCTGAACCTTCAGCCTCTCCTCAATATAATGCTGCCTGCCACTGAGCTCTTCTCACCTGAACCACCAGCCTCTCCTCAATATAATGCCGGTGGCTGCCTCCCACGTAGTCCCCTCACCTGAACCTCCAGCCTCTCATCAATATAATGCTGCCTGCCATGTAGTCCCCTTACCTGGACCTTTAGCCTCTCCTCAATATAATGCTGCCCGTCACTGAGCTCTTCTCACCTGAACCTCCAGCCTCTCATCAATATAATGCTGCCCACCAGGGAGTCCTCTCACTCACAGCCTCTCCTTGGTATAATCCTGCCTGTCTGACTCTAACCTGAACCATTTTATATCTAATTTAGGGGTACCACCAGACTGCGCATTATCAGGGTCAAGCTCCTGTATAATTTAAGGGGAGGAGCACCTAACTGCACATGGTCAGTGCCAAACTGAGGCCAAGTCTGGTTCCTATCTGATGTAGGGCACGTTACCTGGGACAGGCTCAATAAGTAGTGAGATATAGTGAGTGCAGACACAAAGGCCGGGCAGAAGACAGTGCAGGAGTATATGGAACGCAGGTGTATATACATTGGCATCTCTATCACCCCTCACTGTTTGTGGTATCAGAGAGAGGGCTTATGTGTATAAAGTTGGGGGGGAGGCAGGTGGGTGACCATCTGTATATTATGGGAGGAAAGGCAGATTAACCAGGAAGGGCCCCCTGAAGCCCAATATGGGAAGAAAGATAAGGGACCTGGGGAGCAGAACTGAGTGATGAAAGGCACTGCCCAGATACACTCCAACACCCTCCACTGAAATTGTACAGTTCCACCTAACCCCCCCCAACACTTTCTTTCCTTCCCCAAAATCAGATTGCAAGCTCTTCAGAAGAAGACACAGCAGTGCCTACAATGCTGAACTGGAACGGGAATGGGAAATAGAGCTGAATGACAAGAGACATGGCAGTTTCACTAGCTGCCAGTCAGTGACAGATATATGTATGTATAGTGGGGCAGGCAGTGAAGTACCCAGGGGCTATGTTGGCTCGCTCCCTTCTTGCCGGCACATTTCCAGCACACGGGGCTACAAGGGCAGACAGACGAGGGGTTTGTAAATCAGCAGCGGCACAGGGCAGGGGCAGGAGACGGAGCACAGGCAGCAGGGAGTACATGGCACCCGCTCACTGCAATAGATCCAGTAGCCACTATGACTCCCCCTGACACTGGGCCAGCACTGCATCAGCACCGGCTACACACACACACACCAGTCACAATAATCTCCTCCCAACGGAACCCGCGCTGCCCCAAATCATGCCCCAGGGAGTAGAACCTGCAGCGTTTACCTGCCATTTCGTGGCTTCTCTTCCGTGGGCCAGACAGCCCAAAAATCCCCCTCCTCCTCCTTTTCCCCCACACGGCTGGGGGAGGGGGAGGAAGAAAGGGAAGAAGGGGGGTCACCCTCCCCCCCATCCCAGACCCTTCCGTCAGGTCTTGAATGACGCAGAGGCCTGGCACTATAGAAAGGCATGTGGGGGCGGGCGAGGGGCCTGGGAAGCCCACGGGGCAAGTGAGCTCCAGACACCCATCAGCTGTTCAGCTCCATTCACAGAGAGAGGGAGGGGGGGGCGGGAAGGGGGAGGAAGCAATTAGCTGAAATACTCATCTATACACCAGCGAGTAACAAAAGAACCCCCTGCCCCCCATACACCAGCCCGACCCCTACATTGTCTCCCCCAAATCCCCCGTGTTTGTGCCCGACACCCCCAGCCACATTCCTAAGGATTCTTACCTAGGTCCTGCCGTCACAGAGGAGAATGGGGGGGCGGTGGGAATAGGAAAGAGAAAAAAAAAAAAGGAAGAAAAAAGGAGGAAAGAGAAAGAGGGAAGTGACGGGAGGTGAGTGGATTTGGGTTGAGGGGGAGGCACAGACAGACAGCGTGACACCCCCTGCGGGATTCCTGCCCTTACACTGGGCACCACTCTCAGCCAATCACAGGCTCTCGCTCACATTAAACAAAAGGCACACACACAAGGAAAAGGGGGCTTATTGGGGGGGGGGGAGATACTTTTACCCATGATTCATGGCGAGGGGCTAACAATCCAGTTGCAGCTGGTTTCAAACCCCTGGACGCTGGATCAGCCGCTTATTTATTTTCATTTGCAGATTGAGGTGTGCGGCGACCCCCCCCCCGGACTAAATATCACCCTGCCCCAACTGTCACGCTGCCAAACTTTCTGCTAAATGCCTCCCATTACCCCTCCACAATAGCACCCCCACCCAACATGAACCCCCCCCCCGAGACCCTTCCCCTAATGCAGATGCACCAATTACTGAGAAAAGATAATGCCCTGTATATAAATATGGGACTATAAATAACTGTATATGAATAAATATTATGGATATCGACTTATATAATGTAAATAAATAAAATGTATATCAATAAATATAATGTATATCAATAAATATAATGTAAATAGATTTATATAATGTAAATAAATATAATGTATATCAATGTATATATTGTATATCAATAAATATAATGTAAATAAATATAATGTATATCAATATAATGTAAATAAATGTATATAATGTATATAAATAAATATAATGTATATAAATAAATATAATGGCTACACTCATGCCACGGCACCCATTAATACGTTTCCATCACTTGGCATCGCACCAACAGCAAAAGCCTTGGGTGCCATCACCTGCACCTACCTACCAGCACTGACCCCCCTGCTCACACTCACTGACCCCCCCTGCTCACACTCACTGACCCCCCCTGCTCACACTCACTGACCCCCCTGCTCACACTCACTGAACAAACACATCCAAGTACTGAGAGCCCAGTCTGGTTCCGACCCAGTGGCCAGGAGGCCGGCCCAATGCACAGGGGGCAGATGAGCAGGAGAAGCTCAATGTCAGGCAGGTGCTAACGAGCAAAAGGGCAAAGCCAAATGACACTGCCCCCCCCCCCCCACACGCTGCTTCCTACTGATTGGCAGAAAGAAAAACCATTTTGGAGTCAGGAAGGAATTGGAGAGGAATTGGAGAGGCTTCAGACAGGTTTTTTCACCTTCCTCTGGATTAAGTGACAGGCAGGTTATATATAGACTATATAGAGGTGGAACCTGACTATGTTACTATGTATATTTGGGGACACGGGGATAGGACTTTAGGCACCAGAGTGATAATACAGAAATACATCATTTTGGGGGTGCTGTCTCCATCCTGAATCTGAAATGCACTTGAGAAACAGAGACTGCTTCCTCCACGAATATTGATTCAAACGACAGATTCCAGACTGCATGGGGTTAATAGTGCCCAGGTGCTGAGCAGCACTCAGGAGGGCCACTAAGTGGATACCAAATGAACCCCATTGGTTTATTGATAAGACTCCGAGTCATGGCAGTAAATAGCGACTCCATGTCCATAAGCAACACTGACACCCCGTAACACACAGATCTGTAAGACTGGTTGGCACCCCCATTTCTTCAGTTTTTCTCCCTCATCTTGTCCTCTGCGCATCAACCCCCCAATACCTCAATCAGTTGTTCCCCTACAAACTTTCTTAGCCCCATCTTTTTCCTCCTTACTCCCAAACACTCCCCTATCTTGTCTCACTCTATCATCTTCTCTATGCTGACAGTTAGTACAGCCAATCCCACCTAACCTCCTGCTTCTGCCGTATTTTCATAACCTTATCCCCAGCCCAGTGTGGACAAGAACTCAGTAAGGTCCACCTTCCTCACTGCAAGCCCCTTAGTTACATAATGTTGCACCTACTCCCCCATCTTCCTAACCCCCATTCTACCTTAACTTCATCGTAACCATCACTCACTTCTATCCCTTCCAAATCATGTCCAAAATCTCCAATACAAGTTTCTCCATATTTCCATTCCTGTGCATCTTGCCTCATCAAAGCAACTCCTCTAAATTCCCTCTCCTGCTTTCTCCATCATCCCTTTCTACCACTCTCCATATTCCTTTGCCCCGTCCAAAATTTCTCACTCTTGCCACATCCATCTCCTTCCATGTTCCCCATCTTCTTACCCAACAACTTCTCATTTCCACCTTCTCTCATCCCTTTCAACCCCTCGGCCTCTTCCCTAAACGTCTCCATCTTCTCACCCCCTTCAGACAAATCTCCATTCCTTATTGCTTCCCACTGTATCTGAACCCATCCCAACTCTCCCATCCTTCTCCATCGTATCAGCTCTCTGTCCATTCTCTCCATTGCAGCTGATCTTTCTTATCCCTCACACTGTTTCCCACAATCCTTCACTTCCCACTGCTCTCCATCACCCCAACTGCCGTCATGCTCTAACTCTCATTCCTAGACTCTTCATTTTTCCTCATACAGCCCATCTTTTCATCTCCCATATCTCCATCTCCCCTACAATCCAACACTTTTACATATAAACAACTCCCTTTTTAAGATCATCTCACCCATGTTCTCAACTGCCCTTAAACCCCTAGCCATCTTCCCCTCCATCATCATTATCTCATGGAGGCACCTTCCATTCTACCATCCCTACACCTGCAATCTCAAGCCCCATGCTCGCTTACCACTTACATCTTCTCTAAAACCCTCAATACCATTTATTAACAAATCTCTACTGCCCCACCTCCATCATTCCTCACCTTTTTATCCACCCTCATCCATAACTTCCCAGATCTTTCCAGCTTCTATAAAATGACACCATTTCATTGATTTCACATCTTCCCTTTTATCATGTCAGATCTGCTCTCCCAATAACTCATCAAGCTAATCCCAATCTTCCCCTTCCCTCTATCATCCCAGTTATTTTCCCCTAATCATCCCACATATTTTCAACTCCTCTCTATTCCCAAACAACCCATATTCTTCTCTATCACTTTCTCACCATCTTCCCCTTTATCATCCCATCCCTCAAATCTTTTCGTCACATCTCTGCTCCATCCCCATGTTCTCTCCATTATCTCATCCTCTCCATCTCCACTCTCATCTTTTATGCTAATGGTACATCTGTCTTTTCTCAACTCTGACCACCCTTATTCCTCTTCTCCAGCATCTCTTCCTTATTCATTTTATATATCCAGCTTCACCCTTTATCTTAGTACCCTCCTCTCTGCCACACATTATTTATCACCCATATTCACATTAATCAGCTCACCCTCCTGTCCATCATTCCAGCCCTTTTCCTCATCTCATCATCTCACTCTCATGTGTTCATCTCCCTGTTAAACTGAACATCTCATTATTCTACATCATTCCAGTCCTTTTCTCCATCTACCTTACACTTCATCATCCTGCCTTTTTCATCTCACCTCAGCCTCAATCATCCTATTCTCTTCATCATTTTACCTTTTAAATCACCCAGCCCTTTTCTTCATCTCCCTTACTCTTCTCCATCATCCCTGCATTTTAAATCTCTTTCATACTATCCTCTTTATTGTCTCATCTGCTCTATCATACCAGCACTTTTCTTCATCTTCCTTACCCTTCTCCATCATCCTTGCCTTTTTCATCTCACCTCAATCATCCTATCCTCTTCATCATCTAACCTTTTAAATCACCCAGCCCTTTTCTTTATCTCCTTGTGACGAATAGTTACCCTGGTGGTCTACTGGTTCACCCCCTGGAATGCGGGGGTGCCCTGCCTTCGGCGGGGACACCCGCCGCAGGCGTCTTGTCTTCTCCAGCTCCGTTTCCCCTATGGTGCACGCTTCCGGGTTTATGGGTTGGCGTTATGACGTCATTGCGCATTGGCATGAAATTCAAATGTATTTAAGGGGATTCCAGTGTATTAGAATTTGCCCTTTGTAAGGTTCTATTTAGCTAGTTCCTGGTGCTATTTCTAAGTATATCCTATTGTTCTTCTGGTTATTGACCCTTGTCTTGTCTGACTATTCTGAACTCTCCAATCTGACCATTGCCTGCTTGTTTATTCTGACCTCTCCAAGCTGACCTTTGCCTGCCTGATTATTCTACGCTCTCCAATCCTGATTTTGGCCTGTCTGACTATTCTACTCTGCTTGTGCTGGCCCGGCCTGCCTTCTATCCAGTATCCTTGGTGAGACGATGGTGCCCCATTGCTCGTCCAGAACCTGTAGCTTTGCTCGTCTCTTAGTAAGACCTGGCGTCATCCAATTAGCCGAGGGCTCCTCCCGAGGTGAAGTGCGGCTGTTAAAGGCAGAAGCAAGAGCCGAGACCAGGGAGCTTAGCACTGGTTCTGGATTTAGGGTGCCGAATGTGACACTTCCTTACTCTTCTTCATCATCATCATCCCAGCTCTTTTCTTCATCTCCCTTACCCTTCTCCATCATCCCTGCCTTTTTCATCTCACCTCAGCCTCATTCATACTATCCTCTTCATTGTCTCATCTTCTCTTTTTTTTATATTCCAAGATTATTTTCATTAATGAAAATGAAACAATACATGTAATCATATTGTGTTACATATTAGACATTAACCTTATAACTTCTCGGGTTAACATATCGTGTTAAGGGAGAAAAGTAGAGAGAGGTGATAGGGGAGGGGGTGTTCGACTGAGCTTGGAATTCAAAATTGTCCTGTTTTTAGAATATCTTATGTACATGTAGATAGGAGACCCAGGGCTGCTAGAGAGGATCTTATTTATTCCATAAGATATAGATCATTTACTTTGGTAATTCATTCATCCAGGGTAGGAGGACTGGTGTCTTTCCAAAGTCTTGGGATCTGTCTCATCTTCTCTATCACCCAAGCCCCTTTCTTCATCCCCTCTCATCCCATCCTCTTCGTCATTCATCTTCTCTATCATCCCAGACCTTTTCTTAGGCTTTTCCATCATCCCAGCCCTTTTAGGCATGTCCCTTTACCAGCGTCTCTTCATCTCCCCTCAGTCATCTCATCCTCTTCATCATCTCACCTGCTCCATCACCCCAGACCTTTTCTTCATCTCCCGTTACCCCATCACATCCTCTTCATCTCCCCTCAGCCTCAACCATCTCATCCTCTTCGTCATTCATCTTCTCCATCACCCCAGACCGTTTCTTCCTCTCCCTTACCTTCTCCATCATCCTGCCTTTATTCCCCTCAATCATCTCATCCTCAGTCTCATGAGTTCATGTCCCTGTTAAAGCCAATCAGCTCATCTAGTCCAGCCCTTTCTCCATGTCCCTCATGATGTCAGCAGTATCAGAATGTGCTCGAGCCCCTCACTTCTCCATGATTGAGCCCCTCCTCCCCTCCATCACCTCAGCCCTCCTTTATCCTCCTCCTCCATCATTACCTCCCCCCTCCCTTCAGCCCGGGCCCCAACAGTCTATAAAAGGCAAAATATGATTCGCAAACCCTCAGACCCCCCCTTTAGCCAATTCTAGTGCCTCGTGTCGCTAAAGCTGCCGCTACCTGCCCCTGTGGGTTCCCGCACCTCAGGCCTTGGATCCCCGGTCTCACCTGAGAGCAGCTGCGGCGTCTGGGCTCCGTGCGGCTCTTCTTACTGCGGCAGGCACCGGCCACACACAAACAATGACTCTGATTGGGCGAGAGCCAAAGCCCGGGGACCCGCCCAGCAGGCACAAGCACGCACTTCATTGGAGGCTCCTGGCGGGGAATTGGAGTAGGAAGGAGGTGTTAAAGCATTAGCCAATAAAAGGCACAGATAAGGCCGGTGTTATTCTGATTGACGTGACACTTATCCAATCAAGGAACAAGACGATTTTTCGAGCCCTGCGGTTTCCATTAGTGGTACGAACTGACAGGCAGCAGAACGGACCAATGGAAGCTCAGAAGAGTCCGATGTATGGGTGGGCGCATTGGGTTACTGGACAGACAGTAGCAGAATGACAGTGGTGGGCGGACTTCATACGTAAAGTGACAGAAACCTTTACCAATGAAAGGATGAGATATCCTAAGTGACACTTATCACTACCAATCAGAGAGTCGATTCAACTACAATAACATCAGCGCATTTAATACTGCTCCCCTCCTATTCCTACTGCACCCCATACTGTCTGATCCCCAATACTACTCCCCTCCTATTCCCACTGCACCCCAATACTGTCTGCTCCCCAATACTGTTCCCTCTTATTCCTACTGCACGCCAATACTGTACCCCTCATATTCATTGTCTGCTTCCACTGTACAGATCCCATTCATACTGTACCCAATATTCTCTGCACCCCTCCTATTCATACTGTACCCCAATATTTTCTGATCTACTTTATCCTGACACTGCACCCCTCCTATTTCTACTATACTCAAATATTATTACACCATCTTATTTATAACTGTTCCCCAATAGTCTTTGCATTCCACCAATCGCCATGGTACCCCAGTATTCTCAGCACCTCTCCTATTCCTACTGTACCCCAATATCTGCTGCACCCCTCTTATTCCTACTGTTCCCCAATAGTCTATGCACCCCTCCTATTCCTATTGTACTCCAATACTCTTTGCACCCACCTATTCCTACCCCAATGTTCTCTGCACCCCTCTTATTCCTACTGTACTGTATATTATTTACACCTCTCTGATTCCTCCTGCACCCCCTCTAATTACTTCTGTACACTTCATACTCACTGTTTCCCTTCCTTTCCTACTGTACCCCAATACTTGCTTCCCCCCACCTTTTTCTCTTACTCCCCTCTAATCCCCACTGTACCCCAATACTCACTTCCCCCCCACCTTTTTCTCTTACTCCCCTCTAATCCCAATACTCTCTGCACCCCCTCTAATCTTTACTGTATTCCAATACTCATTGCACCCCTCCTATTCCTACTGTACCCCAACTCTCTTAGCAGCCTTTCTATTCTTTCTGTACCACCCTCATATTCCTATTATACCCCAATACTCTTGGGACAAGGTCTCCATTTATACTGCTAGAGCATCAGCTCCTTATGGCAAAATGTCCCATTATACCATTAGAGCGTCAGCTCCTTGGGGCAATATGTCCCATTATACCATTAGAGTGTCAGCTCCTTTAAAGCAAAAGGAGTATTTGAAAGAAAATTAATGTTTTTATTTCCAGCAAATTGCAAGACAATAAAAAGCTTCAGAAAGTGAAGCTGGGGTGATATTGCACTGAGCGCAGGGGAGGGACAGTTGTGCGGCACCTCGTGGGTGTGTTCTGCAAGGGAAGGGATATGTCACACGGGAGATCGGCGCAATAAATCTGCTCTACTGCGGGCGACTAATCTCGCTACTTCGGAGAAACAAAACGACGCGTGTTTGTTCCCATCGGCAACTGACATTATTGCATTTTCAGGAGATTATTCGCCAGCGGCAGAGCAGATTTATTGTGCCAATTAGTAGTGTGACATCACCCTTAAGGGTTACAGTTCCCTTTAATGGAAGATTGAGCAGCAAAATATACAGGTGCCCCACGTGTGGGGTTAACTGTCCCTTCCGAGGGCTAAAGAGTAACTAACACTTTGGGGTAAAATACTGCGATTCGGGGAAAAACAAAATATAGAGGACTTGAAATAAATTAAAGGAACATTTACATATTTGCTTAATACTGACAACATAAAACTGGGCCCAGTAAGTCTGACCCCGGCACAGTCCCATTCACAATAAAATGACAGCAGCCCAATAAAAAAACAAATCTGACTGAGAAGATCACGTGACACACGGACAATCCCATTCCGCTTTGGCAAGTGATATCAGCAGTATGAACACTGGTCATGTGACAGGAAAACATGGCGGCTCAAACACAACTGTCATCTCTTCAGGGATTGGCTGTTAGTGCAGCTGCCCCTATTGCACTACAGCTGACCCAGCATGCACCAGTCCTTCTATTTCCTCTGCTGCATGGAAATACTGGTAGATATTTGATTAATGCGAGTGGTCCGTGCCATGGAGCGAATGTGCCGCCAGCTGACGGATTCTGCACATGGAGATTGGCCAGGCTACTCTGGCGGCATTCATGGATCCACATCACAGTGATGCTCCTCTGCTTGTCACCTCTTGCCTGCTCCACCTCTGGGCGCTTCCTACTTGGAGCAGAGGACTTTCTCCTGTGTATGCGGCAAACCCACTAGCCGCTTCCCCGCAGGTTCTAATAGCAAAATAGACTCAGCACTCCAGGGTAGCCCCAAAGGATTTCCGACAGTCCAGTGCCTTGGGAGTAGGGAACTGGGCTCTTCTCCTTCTCAATTCTTCCTTACCCAAAGAGTTGTTCAGCTTCTTCAAGGCGGTCTTGTATTTATTATCAAATGCACCTGCAGGAGGGGCAAAAACAAAAGAACTAGCCAGAATCCTCATAAGGTCTCACCTAGAGCTCTGGGTTCAGTTCTACAGACCCAATCCCCAGGGGACAGAGACAGTGAAACCACTTTATAGATCCCTCGTAAGGTCTCACCTAGAGCTCTGGGTTCAGTTCTACAGACCCGATCCCCAGGGGACAGAGAGAGACAGTGATACCACTTTATAGATCCCTGGTAAGGTCTCACCTAGAGCTCTGGGTTCAGTTCTACAGACCCGATCCCCAGGGGACAGAGAGAGACAGTGATACCACTTTATAGATCCCTGGTAAGGTCTCACCTAGAGCTCTGGGTTCAGTTCTACAGACCCAATCCCCAGGGGACAGATAGAGAGACAGTGATACCACTTTATAGATCCCTGGTAAGGTCTCACCTAGAGCTCTGGGTTCAGTTCTACAGACCCGATCCCCAGGGGACAGAGAGAGACAGTGATACCACTTTATAGATCCCTGGTAAGGTCTCACCTAGAGCTCTGGGTTCAGTTCTACAGACTCGATCCCCAGGGGACAGAGAGAGACAGTGATACCACTTTATAGATCCCTGGTAAGGTCTCACCTAGAGCTCTGGGTTCAGTTCTACAGACCCGATCCCCAGGGGACAGAGACAGTGATACCACTTTATAGATTCCTGGTAAGGTCTCACCTAGAGCTCTGGGTTCAGTTCTACAGACCCGATCCCCAGGGGACAGAGAGAGACAGTGATACCACTTTATAGATCCCTGGTAAGGTCTCACCTAGAGCTCTGGGTTCAGTTCTACAGACCCAATCCCCAGGGGACAGAGAGAGACAGTGATACCACTTTATAGATCCCTGGTAAGGTCTCATCTAGAGCTCTGGGTTCAGTTCTACAGACCCGATCCCCAGGGGACAGAGACAGTGATACCACTTTATAGATCCCTGGTATGGTCTCACCTAGAGCTCTGGGTTCAGTGCTGCAAAGCAGGTAGTATGTCTCACAATGCAAGATTTAGGGGTATGTACTAAAGAGGCCTGGGGCAGAGTACTCACCAATATCCATGTGATCCTTCCCGAGGGCAGCCAATGTTAGGAGTAGCAGTTCCCGGTATATTCCCCTAGACAGAGAGAGAAGCTCATTGATTGTTGCACTGATGACATCATATATACACAATATATACACATCAGTGGTACACGGTGGGAAGGAAGTAGTGATACCTCTGCATACTCTGTGGTGGGGAAGGCTGCTCCTGTAAGATGGATATGATCAGGGAAATCGCTTTATGAACCTCATTGAGTCCCACAAAATTCAAGATCTTCTCCAGAACATCCAGGGTAAAAGGGTGAGTGTGGTTCCAGGAATGGAGGTGGATGGGGAGGTTTCCTGAAGAGGAAGGATCAAAAAGTTGGTACATGGAGGTGTGTGTTTGTGTGTGAGAGAGTGTGTTTGTGTGTCATTGTTTCATGGCAGCAAGTGCAAATGCCGATCTTACTGTTCAGTTTCCAGAGGACATAGAGAGGAGGCCACCGGTCTGGGTCCTGCAGTAACACATCCCACAAAAGCCAGACCCTCACCCGAGGCAGCTCTGGGACCTACATGAGAGCGAGAGGGGACAGTGGCACCTTTCAGTTCAGACATGGACCTCAGTATAAAAAGCTAATGACTGAATATCATGGGTCCAGTTATTAATGAGAGGGTTGAAAACTTCTGGCATGCACTAACCCACCACTTTCCAACCCATCCCTGAAGTTCTGGTCTAATGTATGATCTGAACCCCATCTAATGCTCTATGAAGACGTCGCAGATTGGTGGCAGCAGTGTGATCGTATCAAGTCCCAATAGCCAAAGCCCATACTGACCTGTGACTGGCGCCTGATGTGTTTGGAGGCCAACACCAGCTGCAAGAGGTTACTGGGCAGTGCCATGCGCTTGAAGTACCACACTAGATTCCAGTAGATGATGGGGTGGCTGTTCACCAGCTCTGGTTGGGAAAGGACATCTCCTCCTTCATTCTCCAGTAGGCTCTCCAGCTCCTTGCGCAAGACCAGTGGGCACAGGTAGGCCACAGTAACCAACTCAGAACCCACACTGGCCACACGAGGCTGTAACTGGAAGAGAGGCACTTTGCTATAGAAATCACAGATACCATAGCCTCAGAAGAACCTACACACTAACACAAGCAGGTGCAACTATGGTTCAACAAGACAAAGAGACTCCTACTTGGGCAGAGTCAGAGTATCCATTGCATGGCGTGCGGCCTGGCCCGGGATCATCCAGAACCAAACACTGGAAGCGGTCACTCAGCACCGGCCCAGAGCCCCCAGGGGCTGGGGAATCTTCATCTATAGAAGGCTGGAGGGAGGCAGAGGAGTCCTTGGAAGAGCTAATGTGAGACAAAAATCATACTAATGACTAAGTCCAGAGTGTAGAGTGTAGAGAGGGAGGTACTGAAAGGGGGAGATCCACGGATTTTGTATAGAGAAGCCTCGGAGAGAGGGAAGACATTAGGAACGTGGTATTTTCTTCTAAGACAGCTTTGCAATTGGTCTTCGTTATCTATTTGGCGTCCTTCCTGGTCTCCCTATTTCCAGTCTACAAGTGTAAATGCTGTTTAAACTATACCCTCAAAATTAATATTTAAGCAACAGATAGTTTATATCATATTAAGTGGCATATTAAAGGGAGATCCCCTGGCCAGAAATACTGCAGCTCTAACTGTAACAGGAAGAGATCACCTGACCAGAAATACTGCAGCTCTAACTGTAACAGGAAGAGACCACCTGATCAGAAAAACTACAGCACTAATTGTAAAAGGAAGAGGTCAACTGACCAGAAATACTGCAGCTCTAACGGTAACAGGAAGAGATCATCTGACCAGAAATACTGCAGCTCTAACTGTAACAGGAAGAGATCATCTGACCAGAAATACTGCAGCTCTAACTGTAACAGGAAGAGATCACCTGATCAGAAAAACTACAGCACTAATTGTAAAAGGAAGAGATCACCTGACCAGAAATACTGCAGCTCTAACTGTAACAGGAAGAGATCATCTGACCAGAAATACTGCAGCTCTAACTGTAACAGGAAGAGATCACCTGATCAGAAAAACTACAGCACTAATTGTAAAAGGAAGAGATCACCTGACCAGAAATACTGCAGCTCTAACTGTAACAGGAAGAGATCATCTGACCAGAAATACTGCAGCTCTAACTGTAACAGGAAGAGATCATCTGACCAGAAATACTGCAGCTCTAACTGTAACAGGAAGAGACCACCTGATCAGAAAAACTACAGCACTAATTGTAAAAGGAAGAGATCACCTGACCAGAAATACTGCAGCTCTAACTGTAACAGGAAGAGATCACCTGATCAGAAAAACTACAGCACTAATTGTAAAAGGAAGAGATCACCTGACCAGAAATACTGCAGCTCTAACTGTAACAGGAAGAGATCATCTGACCAGAAATACTGCAGCTCTAACTGTAACAGGAAGAGATCATCTGACCAGAAATACTGCAGGTCTAACAGTAACAGGAAGAGATCACCTTACCAGAAATACTGCAGCTCTAACTGTAACAGGAAGAGATCATCTGACCAGAAATACTGCAGCTCTAACTGTAACAGGAAGAGATCACCTGACCAGAAATACTGCAGCTCTAACTGTAACAGGAAGAGATCACCTGACCAGAAATACTGCAGCTCTAACTAACAGGAAGAGATCGCCTGACCAGAAATACTGCAGCTCTAACTGTAAGAGGAAGAGATCACCTGCCCAGAAATACTGCAGCTGTAACTGTAACAGGAAGAGATCATCTGACCAGAAATACTGCAGCTCTAACGGTAACAGGAAGAGATCACCTGACCAGAAATACTGCAGCTCTAACTGTAACAGGAAGAGATCACCTGACCAGAAATACTGCAGCTCTAACTGTAACAGGAAGAGATCACCTGACCAGAAATACTGCAGCTCTAACTGTAACAGGAAGAGATCACCTGACCAGAAATACTGCAGCTCTAACTGTAACAGGAAGAGATCAACTGACCAGAAATACTGCAGCTCTAACTGTAACAGGAAGAGATCAACTGACCAGAAATACTGCAGCTCTAACTGTAACAGGAAGAGGTCACCTGGCCAGAAATACTACAGCTCTAACTGTAACAAGAAGAGATCACCTGACCAGAAATACTGCAGCTCTAACTGTAACAGGAAGAAGTGTGGAAGCAAAAGACAAAACTCTGTCTGTTCATTGGCTCATGTGACCTAAGAAGTTTGTTTGGTATGTTTGTGTGCACAGTGAATCCTATGATCCCAGGGGGCGGCCCTTATTTTCTAAAATGGCAATTTTCTATTTATGATTACCCAATGGCACATACTAATAAAAAAATATATTATTATGAAAATGGTTTATTTACATGAAGCAGCGTTTTGAGCTGTTTAATGCAATATCTTTTTATAGAGACCTACATTGTTAGGGGGGTATAGTTTTCCTTTTAACTTGCAACCAACTAACAGTTGAAACGGAAAGCCAGATCGCTGGAGAACAAAAACAATTAAATCATGCAAAGACCTGATATAAAGAAATCAGGACCAACTGCAAACTGTTGTGAAAGTTCATTTGAAGTAAACTGGCCCTTGAAGAGCAGTTGCAATTGGTCAGGATACTGCACCTGTATTGGCTCTGCAAGTCGGTGATCCTGATGTTGAGGAGGGGCACAAAGTATTTGCCGCAGAACGTGCAGACGGTTTTCAGGTTGGAGTCATCAGATGTCCAGCCGGCCATGATGTCCTCGTCATACACCAGAGAGTGGCAAACTGGGCACAGAGAGCAGCTGGACAGCATCACCTGGGACAGGGAGTCACTAAATGGGTTAATGTTTGTAATGTACCATACCCATAATGCACACGGGCACATGCTATATCCCTGGTGCACAAAGTGCTTTAACACAGTAAGTCAGGTCGGAAAAAAAACACGTCCATCAAGTTCAACCTTAAGTCTATATATAACCTGCCTAACTGTCAGTTGATCCAGAGGAAGGCAAAAACCCCATCTGAAGCCTCTCTAATTTGCCTCAGAGGGGGAAAAATTCCTTCCTGACTCCAAAATGGCAATGGGACCAGTCCCTGGATCAACTTGTACTATGAGCTATCTCCCATATCCCTGTATTCCCTCACTTGCTAAACACCATCCAACTGACTCACCTCTGCCGCCGGCACTTCATGTTCCCCCTCGGTCAGTCGGTCGGTGGATTTGTGGAGAGTGAAGCTGCAGACGGAGGTGTCCGACAAGTCAACTTCACTTCCCAAGGAGACCGAGCTCTGAAAGAGAGTGCAGGTAAGAAGAGTGGGTCAGTGCAGACATAATGGATGGACCCCTTCTAACCAGCTTTTCCAAGCACAAGGGTTGGGACCGAGCAGCACCAGTACATATAAAGATCACTAATTTACTGGGAGTTCCAGTAAAATGTTAGAAAGTCATGTGACAAACCCATAATGCTTTGCAAGAAAAGTTACAGTATCTCTCCTGCCAGTGGGTAGTGCTGTGCCCCTCGCTCACCTCAGAGGCTGTGGACTCTGGGCGCCCAATGCTTTCCTTGAAGCTCCTCCAGTGCTGATGCTGATCTCCGAGGGAGATGAGGGGGGATGGTTTTTCTGAAAAAGAGGCCTTTTTGCGAAATATTGAGGCCCTCCCAGGCTTCCTGGCAGGGGAGAGAAGCTGCTGTATCTTGCCTGTAAACTTGTTGCGTTTCCCATTACTACTGGTGGATGAAGACTCTCCTTCATCTCTGGCCGGCCGACAAGGCAAGGCCTCTGTGGAGCTCTCGGTCATCAGGACTTCCGAGTCCTCTGAGGTTACAGCATCACTGCCAGTGGCATCTGTTTGTAAACTGATATTGGACAGGCTTCCATTCTCTGAGGCTCCGAGAACAAGTGGGGTCCCACATGGCCTTCTTAGAGAGCCACTCAGTGATGGGCTTCCATCATGTCTGTTGGGCATCTTCATACCCTCCACATCTTCCATCACTGGGAACCAAATGCAAACAGTCAAATTACAAAATATGTGGCCTATAGCCTTCAAAAGCCCAGCTAAGTACTTACACTAGGTACGTGTAATTTGAATAGAGAGGGAGGGTAGGACCGGAGACGAGGCAGGAGGTACATAGGTCAGGGAAGGAGAAGAATGGAAGGCAAAGGAGGTACATACATCAGGGAAGCAGCAAAGAGGGGGCAGAGGAGGTACATAGATCAGGGTAGAAGCAGAGAGGACGCAGAGGAGGTAAATAGTTCAGGGAAGGAGCAGAGAGGAGACAGCGAAGGTACATAGATCAGGGAAGAAGCAGAGAGGAGGAAGAGAGAGAACAGAGAGACAAAGGAGAAGGTACGGGAGTGAAAGTGCAGAGAGTACAAAACTGGGAGATGAGGAATTAGAGATTGGGAAGGAAACAGAAAGGGCAGAGATATTATAAAAGTGAGGGAGGAGAAGGGCCATACAAATATGGGATCTATTATCTGGAACACTTTGGAAAACTTTGAGATTTCATAGTGCAAACAAACTCACTGTGCGTTAGTGTGGTCTCCACCATGTCACTGTCACTCCCGGTGCCACTAACACTCCAGCTCTTTACCAGCTTCCCCGATGAGATTTCATGCAATTCCCTGTGTGTGCTCCCTGCCCATGTGGCTTGGCGAAGTAGACTCAGTCGTGGAGGCAGATCAGAGGCCGCGTGTCTTTGCAAATGTGCTGAGAATAATAGAAAAACGATGTGACTGATGCATTTCTCTGACGGTTCTGACTCCTGAAACAATGTAGCAGAAGCCAGCTTATAAACAGGCCTGTCTGAGAACGTACTTCTGCTACATTGTTAAAGGGATTCTGTCATGATTTTTATGATGTTCTTATTTCTAAATGACACTGTTTACACTGCAAATAATTCACTGTACAATATAAAATGTCATTCCTGAAGCAGCAAGTGTATTTAGTTGTAATATTGGTGTGTAGGTGCATCTCAGCTCATTTTGCCTGGTCATGTGATTTCAGAAAGAGCCAGCACTTTAGGATGGAACTGCTTTCTGGCAGCCTGTTGTTTCTTCTACTCAATGTAACTGAATGTGTCTCAGTGGGACCTGGATTTTACTATTGAGTGCTGTTCTTAGATCTACCAGGCAGCTGTTATCTTGTGTTAGGGAGCTGCTATCTGGTTACCTTCCCATTGTTCTGTTGTTAGGCTGCTGGGGAAGGAAAGGGAGGGGGTGATATCACTACTACAACTTGCAGTACAGCAGTAAAGAGTGACTGAAGTTTATCAGAGCACAAGTCACATGACTGGGGACAGCTGGGAAACTGACAATATGTCTAGCCCCATCTCAGAAATGAAATATAAAAAAATCTGTTATTTTGAGAAATGCTCTTTTGAGAAATGGATTTCAGTGCAGAATTCTGCTGGAGCAGCACTATTAACTAATGCGTTTTGGAAAAAAAAATGTTTTCCCATGACTATCCGTTTAAGAGAATAGAACTGATTTCACTCGCATTCACGAATAACATTGAAATCAGAGAAAATAGTTTATTAATTCATATTAGAAGATGCTGCTCACTGTCTGTCTGTGAAAGGCTGAGTCTGGTCTGTCTCCTTTTTCGTTTGAGGGGCTGGCGGAACTGAGCGGCTCCCAGGACCACATTGCGCAGCTTGGCCCAGCGTAGGCGCCCGCTCTGATTGCTCGAGGGCCATTTACTTTCCAATATGGCCTGCAAGAGAGAGGGGGACACAATAAACAGATATATACAGGGGCTCCAGTGTGGGATATACACATACAGAGCAAGGAGCAGGTACCTTATTGTAGTATCCGTAGGTGATGATATTCGGCACAATGCCAGCTTTTCTCATTTCAAGCATAACCCTCACCGCTAGAACCGGCTCCCCGTATTGACCGCACAGCTGCATCAGCACCCGGTAACACACCTATTGGCCAGGGTAACAAAAGTCAGTAGCCAGATCCACAAATGAATGATGGGGTCGAGCGCTACTGAAACATCACAGGACTGAATCCACATACTACTTGGCTTGATCACTCCATGGACAGAATCTCATGCTGCTGCTGCTGCTGATTGGCAGGTTACCGTTAAAGGGACAGTTAAAGGAGAATTCAACCCTAAAGTAAAAAAAACTCTATCCCCCTACCCTACATAGACCTTCCTCCCTCCTCTCCCCCAGCCTAGCAGGTTACCCCAGGCAAATGCCCCTAACATCCCTCAATGCAGATTCTGTCCAGCGGAGTTGACAGCAGCCATCTTCTTCTCTTCGGTAATCTTGGGGAAGTGCCGTATTAGTGCATGTGCAGTTGCAGCATTTTCCCAGTTCGAGACAACTGTGCATGCGCCGAAAGTGACGGAAATTGCCGAAGCTCCTGTCTCATTCTTAAGATTACAGAAGAGCCGGAACATGGCTGCCATGAACTCCACTGGACAGAATCTGCCCTGAGGGGTAAGTAAAGCGTTAGGGGCATTCGCATGGGGTAGCAACTAGGCTGGGGGGAGGAGGGATGGGGGTCTATGTGGGGTACGTTTTTTTTACTTTAGGGTTGAATTCTCCTTTAAGTGTACAAATAAAAACTGGGTAAATAGATAGTCTGTGCAAAATAAAAATTGTATCTAATATAGTTAGTTAGGTAAAAATGTAATGTATAAAGGCTGGAGTGAGTGGATGTGTAACATAATAGCCAGAACACTACTTCCTGCTTTTCAGCTCTCTAACTCTGAGTTAGTCAGTGACTATAAGGGGGGTCACATGGGACATTTCTGTTCAGTGAGTTTGTAATTGATCCTCAGCATTCAGCTCAGATTCAAAAGCAACAGTGTGCCCCCTCCTCAAGTCACTGATTGGTTACTGCCTGGTAACCAATCAGAGCTAAAAAGCAGGAAGTAGTGTTCTGGCTATTATGTTACACATCCACTCACTCCAGCCTTTATACATTACATTTTTGCCTAACTAACTATATTAGATACATTATTTATTTTGCACAGTCTATTTATTTACCCAGTTTTTATTTTTATACTGAACTGTTCCTTTAAACACCAGCAGCGCACATGATCCTGTGCCGGGAGAGATCGGGTCCAGCAATATGTTGGGGTTTTGGGACATGCACCATAAAGATCATTATTGGTCACGAAGAGCGACGGTATCTTGGTGATGTGTTTGGGATACTTGAAAAGTGCACCTCAACATTAGGCCCCATGTTCATTGTCCTTAAAACAGAAGCATTATATCCACTTACCTCATCAGGTAGGACCACTTTCTTATTCTCCATCTGCTTAAGGGCATCGTAGGCGGTCTGAAGAGCCCACACTTTGCTGGTGGTGGCACGCACAAATGTGGGGAGGTAGATAAACCAGAGTCCATAGCAGTGTCCCAGCAGACACTTGGCCCACATATCCGGCATGGTGGAGTACTTCTGTGCTACACCCTGAGCCATTTTGATCTCCTGCCACAAAGAGAGAAATGTCAGAAACCTGTAATCTTTAGACCCATCTCTCCTTCCTTAGCTAATCACCTGCTTGGTCCGACGTGGGGCAGGGCTACTTGGGGCACTGCTTTTTGATTGGTTCAGTGGAGCCATCAGCAGATCTTGTGGTAGGTCAAAGAGCTCCCTCCTGAGAACTGGGAAGGTGTCATACCTAGAGAAGGTGGCGGGAGCAACATAGGAAGAGTCTGTATGAGTACTGGGAAACAAATGGAAAACTCAGGGAAGTGTGTGAATGGTAAAAGGGCTCTCACATGTACTGAGCGGGCGTCTCAGCACTGCCATGTTCATGAGGTTCCTCAGCTGGCATGATGAATACAGTGTGCTCACTGCGGTGAGACTCATCCAGCTCCACCAGGTGTAAATCCTCCATCTTTTCCCCATCTATCTGTACCTGAGAGTAAAAAAAAAAAAAAAAAAAGAGAGTTGCTTTAGAGAGCCAGCCTATTAATGCAATACTGCCCCACAGTGGTACAAATTGTAAAATGCCCCTGGGGCAAACAAAACCCTATAGTAAAACTAGGGATATAACGAATTCGGTCTTTTTCAGCAGGATTCAGATTCGGCCAAATCCTTCTGCCCAGTTAAACCTAATCCGCATATGCAAATTAGGAGAGGGCAATTGCATGACTTTTTGTCACAAAACAAGGAATTAAAAAATATTTTCCCATCCCTAATGTGCATATGCAAATTAGGATTCAGATTTGGTTCAGTATTCGGCCGAATCTTTTGCGAAGGATTTGGGAGTTCGGCCGAATCCAAAATAGTGGATTTGGCGCATCCCTAAATAAAATGGGTAATGTAATATCCCATGTTACACTAAGTAAAAAGGAAAGTGAATTATGTAAATCACATTCCTGCTGTCGATTCAGTTTCCCAGCAGGCATCTGGGACGCTCATGTGCAGCATACAGTAGAAAGCCGTCATTTACAAGAGACTGATCTCGGGTCACTGGTACCTTTTCTATGCAATTATCAAAGAACTCCAGGCAGGCGTGCCGGTCACTAACAAAGGAACAGTCTTCTATAAACTGTGTAAACATCTGAGTCTTTAGCATCTGTGCGTAGAACTTCTGGTGAGCCCGATCTCTGGACTTCCGGAAACCTGAAACCAGCACAGGGTGGTCAGTGATCGAAAAACCAATTCTCACCCACCATGCCTCGTCTTTCACTTCTAACCACACTTACCCTCCACGTTAAACAAGTTGCTGGAGTCCCGTGTCCGCTCAGAGGGTGCCTGGGTAATAGGTAGCAAGAAGGAGCGATATCCCTTTAATAAGCAAGCCATGAACCTCAGAAAGGCTGCTCGTACGTCCAGTTCTAACTGCGTCCGGCGTCCATAGATCAAATCGTAGTCTGTCAGCAGAAACTCCAGAGTTGCTTCCTCCATGGGTTTGTTGTACACTAGCAAGACAGGAGGAGACATTTGGGCTTCATAAGTATGGCCACTGGAGATCCACAAACAATTCAAATAGACCTCATGTTAGTGCAGCTACCCATGGTCTGCGACTGGGGTTGAGAACCTAGTGCATAAATAAAATGGTAGCGGGGATGAAAATATAGAAGTATCAGAGTGAGGGATAAAAGTGTCCAGTGGAAGAGCAGGGACAGCCACAACAGGGAAGGGACAGGCATGTTAGAATCACTACATGGAGCAGAGGATCCAAGATACTGTAGAAGGCAGAGCCGGCCTTAGGCCTATTGGACCAATTGGGCCCAATAGGGCCCCGCACCTCTGGGGGCCCCGCACCACAGGGCAGCACAGATAATATTTCCCTCAGCACATGATGCTGCCTGGCCTGCCCCCAACTTTGAGAGTTCAGCCCACCCCCAACTCTGATAAGCCAGCCTATCCCCCAACTCCATAGGTCTAGCCTGCCCCCAACTCTCATAGGCCCAGCTTTCCTCCAACCTTGATAGGCCCTGCCTGCCCCCAATCCAACCAAGCCTGCTCCCAAGCTGAATCGGCCCAGCCTGCCCCACACTAATCGGCCCAGTCCACTCTCCTATTTCCTCTCTCTCTTACCCTGTGTGCCCCTATTATGTGCCCCTATTTCATCCCTCTCACTCTCTTACCTTGTCTGCCCCTTTCCTTTCTATTTTGTGCCTGTATGCCCTTATTTTCCTAAATACTTGCTGTGTCAGTAGCCAGCAACACTTTGTCTAGGGGCCCCGCCAACATGGTCCCAATTGGGCCCCACATTTGATAGGATCAGTCCTGGTAGAAGGGGAGGCAGGAATATCAGAACCATCAAAATAACTATGAAAACAGTGGACTTAGGGAAGGAACAGCTAATGAAGGCTTCCATTTTAATAGACCTAATTATAATAATATAAGTAATGATAGATGGTTCACGGAAGAGGAAATTCAAAAGAGACTAGAAGATGTAAAAAGAAATAAAAGTCAAGGACCGGATGGTATTCATCCCAGGGTACTAAACAAGCTCCGCTCTGTGATTTGCTTAATGTTTCAGGATTTATTGAGGTCTTGTCATGGTGCCGAGAGACTGGCGAATTGCTAATGTGGTGCCACTATTCAATAAGGGATCCCATTCTCTGCCTCAAAACTACAGACCAGTTAGTCTGACATCAGTGGTAGGAAAGATTTTCGAAGGGTTAATAAAGGATAAGATACTGGACTTCATAGCAAATCATAATACTATGAGTTTGTGCCACATGGTTTTATGCGTAATAGATCTTGCCAGACTAATTTAATTGCCTTTTATGCGAAAATGAGCAGGGACCTTGACTCTGGGTTGGCAGTGGATGTGATCTACTTAGACTTTGCTAAAGCATTTGATACAGTGCCACACAGAAGGTTACTGGTTAAATGAAGGGATTTGTCCTGGAACATAACTATACTATAACTTAACTATGTAATACTGATCTAACAGGGAGTGACAGCAAAACTGAGCACCATGTCACGTTGGGTGAAGCAAAGGTAAGAGACAGGGTAAGTAGAGACAGAAGGGGAAAGAGACAGGGTGTGCCAGTGGAGAAGAGGAGTCAGGTACAGCAGGTGGATCAGAGGTAGAAGAGAAGACTGAAAGATTGGCAGTGGAGCACAGGAGGCAGCATTGCAGGGGAGTGGGCAAGGCAATGGGTACCAAGCAGAGGTAGTTCATGTGTAGGCCAAGCGTGCAAGTAGCTCACTCTCGTCCAGCTGTTTGTGCAGGTCAGTCAGGGTGCTCAGCAGCACCTTACAGGGTTTGCGGGGAAGTGACCGGAGAGACGAGATCTTTTTCTCTTCGCTCCTGGAATACAAATAAATGATCAGAAGAGAAGCTTAACTCCTGAGGCTCCAAGTTGTACAGTTCTTCAACCTACTGGAATAGGGTGTTAGTGTCCAGATCCACACATAGAACGTCCTGCGGGGGGTCGTGGAGGTCAAAGTAGCTGGAGTGGATCCCCACGATAAACGGAACAGGGGCACAAAGTACATCTGAGAGGGTGAGAGGGCACAGAGGGATGTAAGGGCACTGCCATCTCAGCGGAAATATGATCTGCAGAGGAACAAGGAAAACGCATTCAGACTGGGGCCCCAGTGACATGGAGCTGGCAGAGAAAGAATGGCCATTATCAACCACCCTGACCCTGCCCAGG
Organism: Xenopus petersii; assembly: GCA_038501925.1. Classification (NCBI taxonomy): domain Eukaryota; kingdom Metazoa; phylum Chordata; class Amphibia; order Anura; family Pipidae; genus Xenopus; species Xenopus petersii. The sequence goes on along the minus strand of CM076686.1, from coordinate 1,747,188 downwards.
GGCACTCACCGACACCAACGCCTCCCCCACACTGGTCAGCACATCAGGCCTCTGCGAGTGGATAAGCACTTTGTTTTCAGTCAGAACAGCAAGAAGGAGGGTCACAGGCGTCTCGGGGCCCAGGTTCTGCAGAAGAGTCACATAACTCGCTCCACTGTAGGGGAGGGAAATAGAGTTTTACTCTCTAACTAGTCCTTTATCTTCCTGCAGTATGGCAGCTCCCACCCAGATATAAGAATGGCAATCAATAGAAGTTAAAGGGATACTGACAGTTTTTTTTCCAAAACAAATCCGTTAACAGTGCTGCGCCAGCAGAATTCTGCACTGAAATCCATTTCTCAAAAGAGCAAACAGGTTTTTTTATATTTGATTTTGAAATCTGACATGGGGCTAGACATATTGTCAATTTCCCAGCTGCCTCCAGTCATGTGACTTGTGCTCTGATAAACTTCAGTCTCTCTTTATTACTGTTGTACTGCAAGTTGTAGTGATATCACCCCCCAGCAGCGTAACAACAGAACAATGGGAATTATTTGCAGTGTAATTTAAAAATAAGCAACAGCATAGAAATCATGACAGAATCCCTTCAAGTGTGCGGAGTTCCCCTTTAACCGTTCATATCAGTGCATCTGTCATTTGCTGCAGTGGGTGGGAGGGGAGTATAAGAATAATACAAAGAGCAGGAGGGTTTGGGGGCAGCAGAAGAGGAAGCTTACAGAGAGTCTGCATGTCGGCAGTTATTGAGTGCAGCTGCTTCCCCAAAAATCTCACTTCTGCTTTTACCTTTGTTACCAGCAGGTGTTTGTCTGATGTTGTTCTGCACCTAGACGTGTGTGTGTGAGCTGTAACCAGATTGTACAGCCATGGGATCCGTTATCCACAAAGCTCTGGATTACTGGAAGGCCATCTCCCATCAACTCCATTTTAAGCAAACCGCTTGAATTGTTTTAAAATTAGAAATTCTTGTTCTAATACTGAACTGCTCAGCTGCTGACCTTAGATCAATGGACTACAGTACAGATGTGTACAGAGTGTATATATATATATATATATATATATATATATATATATATATATATATATATATACATACATATATACACACACACACACACACACACACACACACACACACTCTGTGTCACTGGCTGAAACCCTTTCTTACCTGCCTCCAGCATCCTATTTCTAAAGGGACAACACCCTTCCCTATTCAGTATTCTGTTTTCTTGGCCAGAACAACTCCCTTCCCCATTCTGCCTCTTTAACTGCCTTCCCTTTTATCATAAAGGGGTGGTTCACCTTTAAGTTAAGTTTTGGTTATAGAATGGCCAGTTTGCAATTATTTTTTTATATATATAGTTTGTTAATTATTTGCCTTTTTCGTCTGACTCTTTCCAGCTTTCAAATGGGGGTCAACGACCACATATAAAAAATGCTCTGTAAGGCTACAAATGTATTGTTATTGCTACTTTTTATCACTGGTCATTCTGGTCAGGCCTCTCCTATTTATATTCCAGTCTTTTATTCAAATCAGTGCATGGTTACTAGGGAGTCACATGTCCACTTTGGGCCATAGCAACCAGATGGCTGGAATTGCAAACTGGAGAGCTGCTGAATAAAAAAAACAAAATAACTCAAAAACCGCAAATAATACAAAATGAAAACCAATTGCAACTTGTCTCAGAATATCCCTCTGTACATCATACTAACAATTAACTCAAAGGTGAACAAACCTTTTAAGGGAGATATCCAAGCACATAACCCCAGAATGGTTCAATGCCCTGTAGGGAATGTGACTTCATATTGCCAGGAGAGAAGTCTTAATCAGGAGTGAAAGAATACTTAAGAATATATTTAGCATTAAATAATGTAATTTATGTATGCATTGTATAGAAGACGTGCTTTAGAGAAAATATGGCTATTTTACTTTTTAGGTGTGCAGGACCCATCCCAGACCCTGGAATAAGTAACACAAAAACCTTTGTTACCGGAGGCTTTTATGTTATCCAAATAAAATAGATCCAATTTCCCAATGTTTTAAATAAGAGAATCCCAAATGTGGCACTGAAATATGACAATGGCTTTATTTAGCTCATACCTGAATAGATCTCACCTGAGGGGCAAAGGAGAGGATACTGGCTGGCACAGCAAAACATTATCATATGGGGACATCTGAAACACAAGAGAGAAGACTGGTGGGAACAGAGTTCACCCGATGTTGATATCTAGAGAGAAGAAGGCTGGTGGGAACAGAATTCATCCTATGTTGATATCTAGAGAGAAAGTGGTTGGTTGGAACAGAGCTCACTCTGTATTTTTATCTAGAGAGAAGAAGGTTGGTTGGAACAGATCTCACCCTATGCTGATATCTAAAGAGAAGGTGGTTGGTTGGAACAGAGTTCACCCCTATGTTTATATCTAGAAAGACGAAGGTTGGTTGGGACAGATCTCACCCTGTATTGTTATCTCGAGAGAAGGTTGTTGGTTGGAACAGAGCTCACTCTGTATTGTTATCTAGAGAGAAGATGGTTGGTTGGAACAGAGTTCACCCTATGTTGATATCTAGAGAGAAGAAGGTTGGAACAGAGCTCATCCTATGTTGATATCTAGAGAGAAGAAGGCTGGTTGGAACAGAGTTCACCATATGTTGATATTTAAAGAGAAGACAGCTGGTTGCAACAGAGCTCATCCTACATGATATCTAGCAAGAAAGCAGCTGGTGGGAACAGAGATGCCACATGTGATATCTAGACAGAAGAAGATTGGTGGGAACAGAGCTTACCCTAAGAAATATCTAGAATAAGGAAGGCTGTTGGGAAGTGAGCTCACCCTGCATGATATCTAGAGAGAAGAAAGATTGTGGAAACAGAGCTCGCCCTATGTGATAAATGGACAGAAGAATACTGGATGGAACAGATACATGATATGTAGAGAAAAAAAACAGGTGGGAACAGAGTTTAACCTATATGATATCTAGAATGATGGAAGCACTGAGAAACAATGCTCACCCTATGCAAAATCTACAAAGATATAAAGATGGCTGGGGGAACAGAGCTCACCCTTTAAAGAATTCACCCATTATAGAAGTCGTAGCATTGAAATAGAGCTCTCACTACAAAATATCTAAAAAAAATAAAGGATGGTGGGAACAGAGCTTGGCTTATGCAAGAACTATGCATTTCAATTATAGCAAGGCCCATGCAGCCTCACACAGGACCTATATAAAGTGCTGGGCTATAGCAGGTTATAGAACCCTCTCTGGTATTTTCCACAATATTCGAATTGCTGGTGCAGGCCTGGCTTCTCTTATGTCATATTCAGAAGAAAACAAGAGCAGTGGGAACAAAGTTAAACCCTATGAGATATTCAGTGTACCCAAAAACAAAAGCTTGACAAGCCTGTCACTCACCTGTACCAGAATGCGTGGCCGTTGAGGGGATGGGAAGGGGACATTGAACATGAAGTTGGAGAGGTGTCTAAAGTAAAAATAAAGAAACACATTAGTAGGAGAATGGAGCACAGAGTTAGCGACATCCCCTCATATTATTATAATCCTATAATTCTATTCCTTTCTGTCTTTATTACTAGCACCCTACTAGACCATGGTTGGGTACTTACTTCTCAATGGGAAGAACATGGGGGCCTGAGATGGAGTATCGATAAATAAAGGTGAGGAACTTTTGGAAGACGTCAAAGAAAGGCCAGTGAGACAAGACACAAATGCTCTTCTTGGTCTGAACAGACTTGTTGGTCACAGGGCGTTTGTCCACCACACTCAGTAGCCCCAGGCATTGGTTCTGCTTCTCGGTCAGGCAGTCCCGGGGGTATTGCTCATGGAACTGGATAGCAGCGCCGTATACCTGCAGCAGCGTGAGACATTAGCATTGGGTGTGCGTCAGGAAAGTATAAATAAGTACTAACAGCACTGCAAGAGAATACAGTGGTACAGGAACCCAGAATTATATGAAAAAGGAAATGACCGATGATCCCAACTCACCTTCTCTCCAGAAACACCGGTCAGCACAAATGTGGAGAAGACAGGCATGTGATACTTAGTGTTGATAGGCCAACTCTCTATAGTGGCACCCATTGGCAGGCAGAAGATTGCCACCATCTCAGGCAAGGGAAATGTTTCACTGTCAGTATCAGGGAATCGGCTGATCACCCCTGCGGTTAAGATGAGGATAATATACATAGGGTACTGAGGGCCTAGGAGCTGACAGACAAACAGACAGACACTCACCTGCTTCATACACAAGGCTGTGAGTCTTTGCCGTGCCCTTCTTGTAACAAAGGAAGAGAGCTTGGCCAAACTGTGAATACATAGCAAAGTGTCAGGAGCACAGGCAGCGGGTTTCAAGCAACACAGGGAGTCCAAGGAATCACAATGGCGAAAAGGGAAAGCAAGAAGCAACACAAGTAAAGGTGGACATACACAGGCTGATAAAAGCTGGCGACAGACCCAGTCGGCAGCTTATTGGCGTGTGTGGGGCCCACCGATGGGCTTCCCCGATTGATATCTGGCCGAGAGTCCGAGAGTCGGGCAGGGGTAAAAATCCTGTCGGATCGTGGACCAAATCTGTGCATTGATGAGGTCCCGCGACCCAACATCTGTTTTCCTTTCATTATGATCCAATCATTGGGCCCTAGGGACTATGACCAGATCAGCCCGGCACATTGGGGAGAGATCCGCTTGTTTGGAGATCTCTATGGGGCAAATTTACCTCAGAAGTTGCGCCAGTGTTTGTTTCGCCGCACTTCGCCAGGCGTAGATTTGTCAGGGTTGCGCAAATTCACGAAGATTTGAAGTTGCCCACAAGTTACCGATCATTTGCGAAGTTGCGTAGCGCTGTTACGATCAGGAGTTCGAAAGTTACGCTAGTGATGGCAAATTTGCATACGGCGTGCAGTTAAAGTACAATGGCGGTATATGCAGCAGCCAACACATTACACTACACAAGGCCAGGGAACCTTCATAAATATATTCTAGTGCCCTACACATGTGCCCACTGTATAGTTTAGGCACCTTATGTTATAAAATGTAGTAGGGAAGGAGGGTACCTTAAAAAATGTTTTGCTCTTTTTCAGTCTATCACCCTTAAAAAAGTAAACGACGCCAGCGTTTTTTGAAAAAATGTCAACTTTTTTTGAAGCAAGTCCTGTTCACTCTATTGCACGTTGCCTCGACTGAGGTGGCGAAGTAAAGTCCGGCGCAAGAGCTAACGTTCACGAAAATCCGCAACTTAGTGAATTAGCATAGTTACGTCCCTTCGCCAGAGCGCAACTTCGCCAGGCGTAAGGGTGCGAACTTCGCTAGCGAATTTATGCCAGCAACCGTTAGTAAATCAGTGAAGTGGCAAAATGACGTCACGCTGGGGAGTTTTCGCTAGTGTTAGCCACTTCGCTCTTTAGTAAATTTGCCCCTATGTGTATGGCCACCTTTAGAGAAGAAGCCAGGAGGTGGCAGCAGGTATAGAGGATTCCTTACCATACTTGTATTGAGATTCCTCTCCACTCGGCAGAAAGTGTTGGGGGTGCTTTCTCCCTTGCTGGGGTTAATGATACAGATATCCATCACCCCCAGACTATTCAGCCCCATGGACTCAGAAGCACGTTTGAACATGAGAAAGGCTCGCTGGTTCCCAGGGCCCCCTGAGCTCAGGTTGGCAGAGTGACTGTATGGGGTGGTATCGATGACCTGGAAACCTGCACGGAGAGGTTCTTTCCCCTCATAGTGCACTCTAAGGACAGAAGCCAATAGAAAGACATGTCACCATTACTGGAAAACTGACAGGCTGGCCAAACACTCATAATAATAGCAAGTCAAAGTAATCAGTCTCTCACCCAAACTCAGTGATGGGAGGCTTGTCTCTCCCCCTGCGGTAACACAGGTACATGTGCTGGTTGGTGAGTAAACCCGAGTTCAGATCAGCCGAGTGCCCCCCTGGTGTGGTCTCTATACAGGTGAATCCATGTGGTACCTCTTCCCCCTGAGCCTTCACAATGACTGCCACATCAATGACCAGTTCTGTAGAACGTATAGAGCGCTGGCGATTCTCTTCCTCCAAGGGTCGAGACGCTGGAGTCAGCCCGGCCACTACAAAGTAATCCACCAGTTTGGGAGGTCCCTCTTCCATCATGGCAACTCTGGTTCACTTGCTCGTGGGTTACTTAAAGTGGCGGAGACACAGAGAAAGAGAAAAGAGAGAGACAGATATAATTGACTTATAGGAGAACTAAACCTCCTTGCTTATAAATAAAATACCCCCTGTTGTAAAATATGAGGATATTAGAAGTCGCCTTGGAGTTACATGACCTGTATAAAAACAATTAGCCTTTGGCCTTGTGGTTCTGTATGGTCAAGGTACTCCTCGGTAACTTATCCTTATAATTTACAAGAGGGAGTACTTTATTCACTATATACAATCATATGAAAAAGTTTGGGAACCCCTCTTAATTCTTTGGAGTTGTGTTTACCATTGGCTGAGCTTTCAAAGTAGCAACTTCCTTTTAATATATAACTTGCCTTATGGAAACAGTAGTATTTCAGCAGTGACATCAAGTTTATTGGATTAACAGAAAATATACAATATGCATCATAACAAAATGAGACAGGTGCATACATTTGGGCACCCCGACAGAGATATTCCATCAATACTTAGTTACAAATGTAACAGCCTCTAGATGCCTCCTATAGCCTTTGATGAGTGTCTGGATTCTGGATGTGGCTATTTGTGACCATTGGTCCAACAAAATCTCTCCAGTTCAGTTAAATTTGATGGCTGCCGAGCATGGACAGTCTGCTTCAATCATCCCATAGATTTTCCATGATATTCAAGTCGGGGGACTCCAGAATATTGGACTTGTCCCTCTGCATAAATGTCTTTGTAGATTTCCAAGTGAGTTTAGGGTCATTGTCTTGTTGGAATATCCAACCCCTGCAGCGGAACTTCAAATTTGTGACTGATGCTTGAACATTATCCTGAAGAATTTGTTCAATTCATCCGACCCTGGACTTTAACAAAGGCCCCAGTAGTCCCCGAACTAGCCACACAGCCCCCGAACTAGCCACACAGCCCCACAGCATGATGGAACCATCACCAAATGTGACAGTCGGTAGCAGGTGTTTTTCTTGGAATGCCGTGTTCTTCTTCCGCCATACAAAGCACTTTTTGTTATGAGCAAATAACTAAATTTTTCAGTCCAAAGCACTTTGTTCCAAAATGTCTGTGTCTTGTCTAAATGAGCTTTTCCATAGAACAAGCGAGTGTGTTTGTGTGAGTGCAGAAAGGGCTTCTCATGCCCCTGCCATACACATGTTCTTTGTGCAAATTGTGCTGAATTGTAGAACGATGTACAGATACACCTGCATCTGCAGCAAGATGTTCTTGCAGGTCTTTGGAGATGATCTTTGGCTTGTCTGTAACATTCTCACAATCCTCCGCATATGTCCCCCCTGTATTTTTCTTGGCCTGTCAGACCTGGGTTTTACAGCAACTGTGCCTGTGGCCTTCCATTTCCTCATTCCATTCCTTGCAGTTGGAACTAACAGTTTAACCCTCTGAGATAGTTTTTTGTAGCCTTCCCCTAAACCAGGGCTGTCCAAATGGTGACCCCCCCCCTTATATGGCCCTCCACATCAAAGTCTGCCTGCTGTGTCTATTTACCATACGTAAAATTTAAAAGATATCACTACAGAGATTGACTGGCCCCTGCATTGTTTAAACCTCAAATTCACACTGTAATCCCCTGTATTATTCACACTTGTGACCCCTCTATTGTTTATACCCTAATTCCTGTACTGTTCTACCTGAGACCCAGACTGAAACTGCCACATTGCTCACACTTTATACAAAATGCTAATGGGGCCCCAGCACTGTGTGACTGTATATAGTACATATTAGACTGAGAGCTTTCCTTGTCTCCTGCACTGTGCTGCCTTCCCTCCCTGTGTGTCTCATACTTGGTATTTGTTCTGGGGGTTTGTTAGCATTTGAAAATTATTGTTAGTGGCCCCATGGTGTTTAATCCTATGCTGGGGTACTGTATTATACACAGGGGAGGAGGAGGCATATGGATTTATGTCTTATATGACTTAGCAGTGGTGTAACTAGATATTACTGGGCCCCACAGCAAATTATTTTTCAGGCCCCCAAAATGTTTAGAGGTTGACTTGTTTCTCCAATATTTATTGAAATTGTATTTGAATTAGGGCCTCATGGGGCCCCTATATCTCCTGGGCCCCCCTGCAGCCGTAGGGTCTGCTTCCTCTATAGTTACGCCCCTGTGACTTAGCTTTTTTCACATATAAGTGACATCCCTGCCAGGACAGACACAAGGTAGTTCGGCCCCTAGGCAAGAGCTTCACTCAGTGCCCCCCTGTCCTGCATTACCATTTCCCTCCTTACCATGATGGGTTTTAAATAAAGAGAGCAAGAAATGTACAACATTTTTTCATTTATATTACTGCCCCTGTACCAGCAAGCTCAGCAGCCCTCCATAATACACCCCACCGATACCTGTACCAGCAAGCCCAGCAGCCCTCCATCATACAGCCCTCCTGCAGCCATCATATTGCCCCCAATCTTTACCTGTGTCAGCAGCAGCCAAAAATAAATCTGATCACATGATATTGCCCCCAGTATTTATGTACCTGTGCCGGCGCCCAGCAGCAACAGCAAATATATGGGCCCCAAATCTGTACGTGGCTGTGCCAGCAGGAAGCTTCACACTTTACAGTAATAGAAGGAAAGTCTTGAGTTCAGTGTAACTGTGCAAGTGTGAGAGCAGCGAGAGTCACACCAAGCAGCCCCCCAGCTCTCTGCCTCTCTCTGTCACCCAACACATCAGTGATGTCATTGACTCGCACGTCGCGCTGCACCGCACAGAAGGAGATGTTACTTGAAGGCAAGAGGAAGAAGATGAAGGAGATGGATTCCACCCAACTGGGTGACCATGATTACTGAAACAAATTATTAAATAAACGCTTGAAAACAAAAAAAAAATTAAAAACTAAAAAAAAAAATCCCCTTAAAAGTGCACCCCTCAATAATGGTGCCCTAGACAGCCGTCTACTCTGCCTACCCCTAGTTCCGGCCCTGATCCCTGCAGTGAGCACCAACCATTTGGTTTTTTGGTGTGCTATTAATAAGGACATGGTCTTGCGGTAACATGGGTGTGGTTTAACGTGGGTGTGGTCTAAACACAGGGAGTGGCTAACACTGGCTTCCATTATCGGCCCTCCACCATGTAAATTAGAAAAATTTCCGGCCCTCGGTACCATAGAAGTTGGACAGCACTGCCCTAAACCATGATACGGAACAGTCTTTGTTTTCAGATCTTTTGAGAGTTGCTTTGAGGATCCCATGCTGTCACTCTTCAGAGGAGAGTCAAACAGAAGCACAACTTGCAATTGGTCACCTTAAATACATTTTCTCATGACTGGACACACCTGCCTATGAAGTTCAAGGCTTAACAAGCTAATCCAACCAATTTGGTGTTGCCAGTAATCAGTATTGAGCAGTTACATGCATTCAAATTAGCTAAATTACAAGGGTACCCACATTTTTGCACAGCCAGTTTTTCACATGTGGTTTAATTTCAGACAACTGAATACTGCTTCACTAAAAATCTTTGTTCAGAAAACACCCCAGTAATCAGATGTTCCTGGGAAATGAAAGACATACCACTGTTATCTTTTTTGTTGAAAGTGGAATAAATTATTAAGCAGGCTGAGAGGGGTTCCCAAATTTTTTCATATGACTGTATTTGTTAGGGATGCACAGAATTCAGGATTCAGCCTTTTTCAGCAAGATTCGGATTCTGCGAATCCTTGTGCTTGGCCTAACCGAATCCGAATCCTAATTTGCATATGTAAATTAGGGGCAGGAAGGTAATTCAAGTAACTTTTCGTCACAAAACAAGGAAGTAAAAAAAAAATTCCCCACTTTTTCCTTTCCTGCCCCTAATTTGCATATGCACATTTGGATTCAGATTAGGGGGTATATTTATCTGAGTGTTAGAGATGATTCAGGAAAGATTCAGCCGAATACCGAACATTGGGATATATTTATCAAAGAGTGAAGTTAGAGATCTCCACAGTCCTCTAGAGTGAAATTCCGCCACTCTCCATTCATTTCTATGGGATTTTGAAAGGCGTATTTATGAAAGGATGAAGTTTCACTTTCACCCTTAAATACGCCTTTAAAAAACTCATAGAAATGAATGGAGAGTGACGGAATTTCACTCTAGAGGACTGTGGAGATCTTTGATAAATATACCCCAATGTTCGGTATTCGGCTGAATCTTAACTGAAGGATTTGGGGATCTGGCTATCAGTGCATCCCTAATATTTGTAAGGAGTAATGGGGAGTTCTCTGCACAGTACCTGCTCTATGGGGGGAATTCAAAAAAGTGGAGATAGAGGTTTGTGATTTTGGAGTGAAATTTATCTCCACTTTTATTTTGTCTCAATATCACCACTTTTGTGAGTTTCCCCCTATGTGTCTCTAATGTTTCTGTGAAACAAAGTAAGTCTGCTAATCATCTGTTTCAGAGAGAGTATAAGAAAGCCAGCCAGTCAAGAGCAATCACGTTTACAAATAACTATAAAACCAGTGAAAATGTCTCAATAATGTGTTCCAGGAAGTTGCTTATAATCACATTTTCTTTCATTGCGCAAATACATTTTTTTTGGGTGGAGGGGAAGTCCCCTTTAAATTAGCAGAAGAGGATATTGGCAATGCAACTCACCGAATGAGAGCCCCCCGTCGGAGTTCTTCAGCACCCTCTTGTCTCCGGCGGCAGTGGTGTGTCCATTTTGGGGAGGATAGTGGGTGTCCTGTGGAGAAAGCATAAGGCTGGTTAGATGAGTGATGCACAGGAGGGGTTGGCAAATCACAGGGCAACAATGGGAGATGCTGATAGGAGGGCACAGGTGATAGGACAGTGGAAATGGATGGCACAGAATGGGCTAAATGTACCAGCCTATGAGATGCTACACAGCAGACTCTGCTCAGCAGCCTGGGAAAGAATGAGAGTGAAAGCTGTGCTGGGAAGGACAAACAGGAAGCGATGCACAACCCAAACCTTCAGCTGAAAGTGCATTGACTTCCTGTAACGTGCGACACACTGACCCCTTCCCCCTCGTGCACCAAACCACTCGCAATGGAAATCCCCACAACTCACTCACTGCTGGGCCAACGTCAGCCTCTCGCAACTCCCAGCACTCCCCGCGCATCGACACAAACACAATGGGCTGCATTATATCACGCAAAGGGTTAAACTAAACTGATGATGATGATGATGACTGTTTGTGGGTCATTTCCCCTTTACATATGATGCAGGTGCCCGGCAGTAACCTCAGTCGTATCCAGTTCTGCAGGGGAAAGAGACTCGCCCTTTTACACATGGGAAACAGAGACACCGAATCCGCCAGAAATACAAGGGAGACCCCAAAATATGCGGGTCCCTCAAAGATATTATAGCTAACTTGTCTATTGTCCTTGATTCCAGAGGATGCTGGGAGTTATTAGCCAATAAGATCTGGCAAGGCCGCAGGGAATATAGACCTTCTGTAACCCCAGGGTGGTCAGGAAGGGGAACTATTGTGAAAATGAAAATTTAATATAATCTAAATCATACTGAAACTTTCTAAATACAATCCATTAAATATTCTGTAGTGTTTCTGAAATAATCAAGTTTATCTTCACTATTCCTCTCTCAGCATCTGTTTCTCTTCATTCTGTCTTCATGCAGCAGTTGGGTGTCAGATATTCACTGACAGTTAGATCAAGTATATCTTATAGGGGGGCTCCTTTTGCCTAGAAGATGTATTAGAGTTCACTCAAATAACTGATTCCAGTACAAACAAAATGTAACAAAATAACTGCCTTTTGCACAAATTCTGCATGTAGAGAGACATGATGTCTGGTGAGTTTAATAGAGTGACCTCTAATACATCTTCTAGGCAAAAGGAGCCCCCCTATAAGATATATTGGATCTAACTGTCAGTGAATATCTGACACCCAACTGCTGCATGAAGACAGAATGAAGAGAAACAGATGCTGAGAGAGGAATAGTGAAGATAAACTTGATTATTTCATAAATGGTACAGAATTTTTATTGATCTGTATTTAGAATGTTTTTTATTTCAGTATGCTGAAGCTCATATAACATTTTAATTTCCGCGATAGTTCCCCTTTAATGAGGCTGAATGTAACATCTGTTACCCAATCGAGGATGTGTGCGGCATTATTCCAGTAACAGAGCAGCCTGTGTGTGCCAGCCTCCAGCACCCATACACTATGCCATTCACTCCCACTGGGCCCCCTTATTCCTATCCTGCTCCAAATTAGAACCCTCCAAGCTGGTAAACACGACAGCTAGTAGTCTTAGGGTAGAGAAAGGGTTAAAGGCTGCCCAATAAACAGACAGGGGTGAATGGACGAGTGGCTGATGGAGAGACTCTGAGATGAGAGATTACGAAACTGGACTCGGTCCAATATATTCCACCTGATAATGTGCACTCCATTTAAGCAGTATATAGTGAATAAAGTACCCCCTCTTGTAAAATATAAGGATATTATAAGTCACAGAGGAGTTTCATGACCATATATAAGTACGAGACCGAAGGCCGAGTGTTTTTATACAGGTCATGGAACTCCGAGGTAACTTCTAATATCCTCATATTTTGCAACTGGGGGTACTTTATTTATGATAATACACAAATTTCAGCGAGTCATGTGACAGAAATGACATCAGAACTCACCGTTTATAACTGATGACATCAGAACTCACCGTTTATAAGGATATAATTTACAGGATATTCATGGCTTTTGTGTATTATATATCAATATACTCACGGAATGAGGAGATACTGTGCATATAAACACAAGGTACCCGGCTCAGTCAGTCTACAGGGCAGCCTTGAATGAATGAGGCTCATGTTTACTAGCACCTGTTAGGGACTGGGCTACCAAGGAAGCCCTTAAAAATAGCTCAGGGCTATAAATACGGCTCCTCGATGCACATGGGTCTGTAAATACACGCCGGCCGGGGAAGAACCACCCAAATGAGTGGCCAGAGAAAAGGAATTCAGACAAGGGACACTGGCCCCAATCAGGGACAAGCCTCAGTGGCTGTTAATAAGAAATACTTAATGGCCCAACAAGAAGAGTTCAGTAAGGAACATCAAACATGGATAGTGTGCTAAGAGGGGGCCAGGTTTCTCGGTCCCAGCGATTCCCAAACAGTGGCTTGGGAGCAAAATGTTGCTCAAAGACCTTTGTCTTCAAAGCAGGTGCTTATTTTTGATTCCAGGCTTGGAGCCAAGTTGTAGTTGCATAAAATCCAGTTCAACTGCCAGAGTCTCCTGTAGGCTGCCAGTCCACATAGGGGCTACCAATAGCCAATCACATCCTTATTGGTTCCTCCTAAAGGTGGCCATAGACATAGAGAGCTGCTGGATTGGCAATGTCGTCAAATGAGCTGATCTCTCCCTGATATGCCCACATAGAAGTGGGCGATAACAGGCTGATCCAATCGTAGGTCCTAGGGCCCAAATATCGAATCAGAATGGATCCGATATGGGCAGTCAGATCACAGAACCACATATACGCATAGATACGGCCGCAATCAGACGGAATTTTTTAACCTGCCTGATCAAGATCTAGCCGACTTTCAGCCAGATATCAATTGGAGAAGCCCATCGGATGGCCCCACACATGGGCCAGTAAGATGCTGTTGGCAGCTTTTATCGGCCCGTGTATGGGGGCCTGAAGGACAAGTTTCATGCTTGTGTTGTGGCACATGGGTAGAAAAGTTTGGGGTTCTCTGCTCTATCCCTTGTAGACAAGGAGCATCTGACAAGGTGTTAGGAAACAAGGACCAAATTGCGGAGAACAGGACCATACTGAACCTCTATTTACTAACAGCCACTTAGTCACAGGCATGTGGGGAAAACAGTGGGGTGGCCCAGCTCTGGACCCGATTGACTCAGCTCTGCACAGCTAGAACAATATTTCTATAGGCGGTGGCATAGGAGCAGGGAGTCTGCCAACTGAATGCTTTCCAACAGAGAGAGGAAGATACTGTTTGGTGCCCAAAGAGGTGCCCAAAACTGGCTTATCCTTCACGGGTACTGACTAGGGATGCACAGAATCCACTATTTTGGATACGGCTGAAGAGTCGGCCGATTACAGAACCAAATCCGAATCCTAGATGGGAAGGGGAAAACAGTTTTTACTTCCTTGTTTTGTGACAAAAAGTCCCGCGATTTCCCTCCCCGCCCCTTCAGATTCGGTTTGGCCAAATCCAAATCCTGCTGAAAAAGGCTGAATCCTGGCCGAATCCCAAACCGAATCCTGGATTCGTTGCATCCTCAGTACTGACTGCATGTTTGCTTCAGAGGCTCAAATATTGTTAATCGTTGCCGGTAGTCGGGCAGGCAGCCATTCGGGATGAAATAGGGCAAATGTTGCTTTTGCAGGAGTTGTTCATCTTCCAACACTATTTTCAGTTCAGTTGTTTTCAGACAGATCAGCAGAAATAAAGACTTTTTCCAATGACTTTCTATTTTCTACGTGTCACCGTTTTTATAATATTGAAGTGTAAAGTGTCATTTTCACCTTCTAAAGCAGCTCTGGGAGTGGCTTCGCCGATATGGTTGCCATCTTTTCTGAAAAAGATTACCGGCTGGTGGGGGCGGTCTGTGATGCAAAAGGGGGCGGGTCAGTCCTGAAGACTGAAAAAAAGTTAGGTTCTGAGCGAATTGGGGGACAGGCCAAGGGCTTTTTTTTAAGGGTATTACAAATGACTAGCAACAATATTGTACCGGCCCTGGCAGGTGTTTTAACCAGCTAAACCAGTAAAATACCATCTGGGTGGCAACCCTAGTTGCAGACTAGAGTCCTGCAGCGGGTCGGGTACCCGCGGATTACCCGCAAAAACCTGCGGTACCCTGCGGGTTGCGTTTAGCAGTTCCAGGTGCGGGTATACCCGCGGGTCAGCGGTTCTGCGGGTTGCAGGTCGGGCAGCGGGTCTTCTCAATATCGATATTCACTCCTTTTTTCTGGTCACGTCTACTTCCGATGGCGTCACTTCCGGTTTACAGTGAGAGCACTTCCTGATTCTTGATGGTCAGTGGGTCACGGGTCCGGGTTGCGGATAAGGTACTTGCGGGTAGGGTCGGGTAGCGGGTCCAAGCGGGTAAGAATGCGGGTTGCGGGTCAGGGTTGCGGATAAGGTACTTGCGGGTAGGGTCGGGTAGCGGGTCCAAGCGGGTAAGAATGCGGGTTGCGGGTCAGGGTTGCGGATAAGGTACTTGCGGGTAGGGTCGGGTAGCGGGTCCAAGCGGGTAAGAATGCGGGTTGCGGGTCAGGGTTGCGGATAAGGTACTTGCGGGTAGGGTTGGGTAGCGGGTCCAAGCGGGTAAGAATGCGGGTTGCGGGTCAGGGTTGCGGATAAGGTACTTGCGGGTAGGGTTGGGTAGCGGGTCCAAGCGGGTAAGAATGCGGGTTGCGGGTCAGGGTTGCGGATAAGGTACTTGCGGGTAGGGTCGGGTAGCGGGTCCAAGCGGGTAAGAATGCGGGTTGCGGGTCAGGGTTGCGGATAAGGTACTTGCGGGTAGGGTCGGGTAGCGGGTCCAAGCGGGTAAGAATGCGGGTTGCGGGTCCGGGTTGCGGATAAGGTACTTGCGGGTAGGGTCGGGTAGCGGGTCCAAGCGGGTAAGAATGTGGGTTGCGGGTCCAGGTTGCGGATTGCAGGTTGCGGGTCGGGTCCCAAAAAATGGACCCGTGCAGGACTGTATCGCAGACCTTGTAAACTGTTCTAAATTGATACATTTAGTTGATCCATTTGTTATCTTTGTCCCTGCTGAGCATAATCCCATTACAGGCAGTTGTTACAATTGATACAATAGTTACTAATACTCCAGAGATGAGAAATGGATCAACTCAATGTTGTAAAATTGTAACAGTTTAGAGTCTCCAGTCCTGCGCAGAACCAATTTCTACGACCTGGTCCCTAACCACAACCCGCATATTTACCCACTTTGATCCTCAACCTGACCCGCTGACCACCATCAAACAGGAAGTGACGGTGCTGCAAGCCGGAAGTGATGTCATCAAAAGTGGGCGGGGCAGAAACAAGTTTTGTAAAAGGAGTAAACTATAGCCAATATAAGAAATTTGGATGAGACCCGCAACTCGACCCACGAGTATACCCGCACCTAAAAATTCTCCCCTCATTCCACAGGGCGCCCACTTTTTTTTGCGGGTAACCCATGGGTGCCCGACCCACTGCAGGACTCTAACCTGAATTACTGAATTGCCAGACTGAAGCATTAAACTTTAAACTTAGATTTTGAAAAAAAACGGTAAAAAATAAAAAATAGAAAGTAATTGAAAAAAGTCTATTTCTGGGGAACAATTGACATGAACAAATACAAAGGTTTTGAGTACATGACCCTCTTGTTCCCATAGACATGAGCCCACAGTCGGCCCTTGTTTACTCACACTGTTATTGCACTGAGGGGTAGTCCATAGTCCATAATATTCCTCCAAAGAGCCCTGTTGTTGTATAACACTGGCCAGCCCTGCGGGTTAGTAAATTAGCAGGAGGCAGAGTAAGCATGCACATAATTAAAGAGCTCGCTCATCTCCAAATTACAGGATAGGACTTCTCCCAAATATGCCCAGGGGCCGAGTGCTGGGAAAAGAACCCTATTGGCTGAAATACTATGTATGCAACTGAAATTCTTAACTGGTTGTTAGGCTCATCTGTCCCTAGCAACAAGGCAGACTGGAAGAAAGAATAAAATAAAATCACCCATGAACAATCTAGTTTAGTTTCTGGGTGTCTCTGACCCCAAGAGTCACCTGATCTGCATGGAGTCAGAAACCTTACAAGTCTAATAAGTCTAATGAAATATCTGATAATTGAATAGACAAAGTGTAGAGCCCGGGCCAATAGAGGGGACAACATGGAGCCGTGTTATTGTTACTGTGCAGC
The DNA here is from genome assembly GCA_038501925.1 of Xenopus petersii. Classification (NCBI taxonomy): domain Eukaryota; kingdom Metazoa; phylum Chordata; class Amphibia; order Anura; family Pipidae; genus Xenopus; species Xenopus petersii. The sequence goes on along the minus strand of CM076686.1, from coordinate 1,730,178 downwards.
TCAATAAAAGGCAAGAAGTGATTCTGTGACTGGAAACTCCTCTACAGACAATGAGACCCCTCACTATATACTGTAGCTTCCAACCACAAAGCCTGAGTATACAGCACAATCACATGCCCACGGCTACTTGCCCCTCTGTGTACAGAGAGGTGTCAGCTCAGGTGCCCAATTCTGCTCTCACACAAAACCCGAGAGACTCTCCAAGGGTCTAGATCTTAACCCAGCCCCCTATCCCCCCCATACCTGAGTGACTCTCCATGGCTCTAGATAGAACCCCACTCCAGTCTCCAGTGTCCCGCCATACCTGAGTGACTCTTCATGGCTCTAGATAGAACCCCCCTTCAGTCTCCAGTGTTCCCCCTATACCTGAGTGACTCTTCATGGCTCTAGATAGAACCCCCCTCCATTCTCCAGTGTCCCCCCATACCTGAGTGACTCTCCATGGCTCTAGATCTTACTCCAGTCCCCTATCCCCCCATACCTGAGTGACTCTCCATGGCTCTAGATAGAACCCCCCTCCATTCTCCAGTGTCCCCCCATACCTGAGTGACTCTCCATGGCTCTAGATCTTACTCCAGTCCCCTATCTCCTCATACCTGAGTGACTCTCCGTGGCTCTAGATAGAACCCCACTCCAGTCCCCTATCCCCCCTATACCTGAGTAACTCTCCATGGCTCTAGATAGAACCCCCCTCCAGTCTCCAGTGTCCGCCCATAGCAGAGTGACTCTAGATAGAGCTCTACTTTAACCTCTAATGCCTCTACCCCTGAGTGACTGTACATGGCTCTAGACAGATATACAATGATATGGAAATGACATTCATACGAGGGTTATTGGGGTCCCACAGCCTGTGGATAAGTTTTAGCAAGTGTTTGTCACTTTGTTACAGGTGTGAGGAGCCAGTGATACAAAGTAACAAAAGACACACAGGCACTAACTATACAAACACACAGTGACACATACCCCCACACACAGAGACACTAATACTAACACACTGACTTACTTCACTGGCATCCTCATGAAACCCCCCTTAAGGGTGGGCACCGGTCCAGTCCTATGTCCTGCTACAAACACAGTTGTGACTCACACTCACTCACTGGCACTCACACTCACACACTGACACTCACACACTGACACTCACACATTGACACTCACACACTGACACTCACACACTGACACACTGACACTCACTGACACTCACTCACTGGCAGACACTCACACACACTCACACACTGACAGACTGACACTCACACACTGACACTCACACACTGACACTCACACACTGACAGACTGACACTCACACACTGACACTCACACACTGACACTCACACACTGACACTCACACACACTGACAGACTGACACTCACTCTCACACACTGACACTCACACACTGACAGACTGACACTCACTCTCACACACTGACACTCACACACTGACACTCACACACTGACACTCACACACACTGACAGACTGACACTCACTCTCACACACTGACACTCACACACTAACACTCACACACTGACACTCACACACTGACACTCACACACTGACACTCACTCACACACTGACAGACTGACACTCACACACTGACAGACTGACACTCACACACTGACACTCACACACTGACACTCACACACTGACAGACTGACACTCACTCTCACACACTGACACTCACATACTGACACACACTGACAGACTGACACTCACTCTCACACACTGACACTCACATACTGACACACACTGACAGACTGACACTCACTCTCACACACTGACACTCACATACTGACACACACTGACAGACTGACACTCACTCTCACACACTGACACTCACACACTGACACTCACACGAATACTAACACACTGACTTACTTCACTGGCATCCTCATGGAACCCCCTTAAGGGTGGGCACCGGTCCAGTCCTATGTCCTGCTACAAACACAGTTGTGACTCACACTCACTCACTGGCACTCACACACACACTGACACTCACACACTGACACTCACACACTGACACTCACTCACTGACACACACACTGACACTCACACACTGACACTCACACACTGACAGTGACACTCACACACTGACAGTGACACTCACTCTCACACACTGACACTCACACGCTGACACTCACACACACTCTCACACACTGACACTCACACGCTGACACTCACACACACTGACAGACTGACACTCACTCTCACACACTGACACTCACACACTAACACTCACAAACTGACAGACTGACACTCACTCTCACACACTGACACTCACACACTGACACTCACACACTGACACTCACACACTGACACTCACACACTGACACTCACACACTCACACACTGACACTCACACACTCACACACTGACACTCACACACTCACTCACTGGCAGACACTCACACACACTGACAGACTGACACTCACACACTGACACTCACACACTGACAGACTGACACTCACTCTCACACACTGACACTCACACACTGACAGACTGACACTCACTCTCACACACTGACACTCACACACTGACAGACTGACACTCACTCTCACACACTGACACTCACACACTAACACTCACACACTGACACTCTCACACACTGACAGACTGACACTCACTCTCACACACTGACACTCACACACTGACACTCACACACTGACACTCACTGACACTCACTCACTGGCAGACACTCTCACACACTCACACACTGACAGACTGACACTCACACACTGACACTCACACACTGACACTCACACACTGACAGACTGACACTCACTCTCACACACTGACACTCACACACTGACACACACTGACAGACTGACACTCACTCTCACACACTGACACTCACACGAATACTAACACACTGACTTACTTCACTGGCATCCTCATGGAACCCCCTTAAGGGTGGGCACCGGTCCAGTCCTATGTCCTGCTACAAACACAGTTGTGACTCACACTCACTCACTGGCACTCACACACTGACACTCACACACTGACAGTGACACTCACTCTCACACACTGACACTCACACACTGACACTCACACACACTGACAGACTGACACTCACTCTCACACACTGACACTCACACACTAACACTCACACACTGACACTCACACACTGACACTCACACACTGACACTCACACACTCACTCACTGGCAGACACTCACACACACTGACAGACTGACACTCACACACTGACACTCACACACTGACAGACTGACACTCACTCTCACACACTGACACTCACACACTAACACTCACACACTGACACTCACACACTGACACTCACACACTCACTCACTGGCAGACACTCACACACACTCACACACTGACAGACACACTCACACACTGACAGACTGACACTCACACAATGACACTCACACACACTGACACTCACACACTAACACTCACACACTGACAGACTGACACTCACTCTCACACACTGACACTCACACACTGACACTCACACACTGACACTCACACACTGACAGACTGACACTCACACACTGACAGACACACTCACACACTGACAGACTGACACTCACACAATGACACTCACACACACTGACACTCACACACTAACACTCACACACTGACAGACTGACACTCACTCTCACACACTGACACTCACACACTGACACTCACACACTGACACTCACACACTGACAGACTGACACTCACACACTGACACTCACACACTGACACTCACACACTGACAGACTGACACTCACACACTGACACTCACACACTAACACTCACACACTGACAGACTGACACTCACTCTCACACACTGACACTCACACACTGACACTCACACACTGACACACTCACTCACTGGCAGACACTCACACACACTCACACACTGACACTCACACACTGACACTCACAGTGACAAGGACCAGTTGTAGAAGGTTCCTCAGTCCTGACTGACACTTTCTCATGATGTGACACAGACTGATAATCACACACAGGGACACAATTATAACACACAGTCACAATGACAGACAATAACACAAAGTGACACACTGCAGCAATATAAACACAACATGCAGAGGCGTTTGCCCCCCAAATACCTTCCAGAGTCCAAGGCCCCGGGTTGTTGCAGCCGCCGCCGCCGCCTCCTCACATCTCACTACAGACTCCTTCACTGACAGCTACAGGCGCAATCCCTCCGAGGTCACCACAAACACGGCCAGGGGAGGGTAGAGCGCCTCCCAGTTACCATAGAGACGGGATGAAGGGAAAGCCCGCAGCGAGAGCAAGAGAATATATGTAACCATAGAGTTGCAAGCTACACAGAGCGGAGGGTTCCTTTTTACCATAGAGAGGAGGTTAGACTGGCTCTATCGCTTGGCCTCCCAGTTAATATAAACCCTTATTAGCGGCTTAACCCACATTCTCCCCGCAGTTAAAGGGCCAGTAAGTCTGAAACCCAACCGGCCATTTATTTAACCCTTGATTCATCTCTAGTCTCGAATCAGCAGCAGGGTTTCATAATTATCTATTCCAGTACCACTCTCAGTTCTTCCAATATCAGTGACTATTTATCTCCCAACCCTTCAGCCCAAATACTGAGCTCAGGGAATGTGTGAGCCCCATAGACTTTCTCTCCTGAGACATCTCCTGTCCCTTTAATTTAACTCTCACTAAGACTATTTGTCATTGCTCTTCATGTGTTATTGTTTCTGGGTTTCAGACTGTCCAGTGACAATAAGGAATTAATAGAGACGTGGGAGCTGCCATATGGACTGTATTGTAGGGGGAACAGGTACCCCATTATATGATCTATCCCGGGGACAAAGGGTTAAATAACAAGAGACGTGGGAGCGGCCATATGGACTTTATTGTAGGGGGAACAGGTACCCCATTATAGGATCCCTGGGACAAAGGGTTAAATAAAAAGAGACGTGGGAGCTGCCATATGGACTTTATTGTAGGGGGAACAGGTACCCCATTATAGGATCTATCCCGGGGACAAAGGGTTAAATAACAAGAGACGTGGGAGCTGCCATATGGACTGTATTGTAGGGGGTACAGGTACCCCATTATATGCTCTATCCCTGGGATAAAGGGTTAAATAACAAGAGACGTGGGAGCTGCCATATGGACTGTATTGGAGGGGGAACAGGTACCCCATTATAGGATATATCCCTGGGCTTTTGCCATTGGCTGGTTCAGTCAGTTGGACTGGTCGCATGACAGTTTATAATGGGGGGGTATGTAGCAGTTAATGAAGTATTTCCCAGTGATGGACAGACAGACACAAATAACAACACAGGCTCATGTATAAAGTATTTCATTTTTTTGGCATCATAAAAAAAGGTCTCAGTACAAATATATACATTTCTACAGCATTTTATATTTATATTAAAAAAACATTGACCTCCCCTACTGCTGACATGCCAGTGACCGCTGCGGGGGAGGGGACACCAAGGGTTAACTGTTTAACTGCTGCAGAGCAGTGAATTAGAGACTCATAGGGCGAGACATTCATCAGGATATGGGGTCGATGACATCAGAGAAATCTGCACCAATCAGTGACCCTTACACGTGTCAATCACTTATAGCAAGTGCCCCATACACATGAGTAATCAGCCGTTTATACAGGGGGCGCCTCAGATCTAGGGGTGTCTTACTTTCCCTGATTTGCTTAAAATCGTATATAAAGTTCATGATGAACACAAGCTAAACGCACGAGGGTTAATTTAGCACTAAAGGGCAAATAAAGTCACATTTTGCATGTGCGCCAGCACAAAGAACCCTGGAAAATGAAAATAAACATGGAGGCACCTCTAGTCAATATAGTTTTCCTTGTCCTGTAATAGACACTTGTATTTAAAGGTGGGGGGTGTTCACTTTTAAATTAACGTTTATGTAGAGAGTGTATAAAAAAAAAGGCCAATTGAAAAGTTGCTTAGATTTAGCCATTCTATAACATACTAAAAGTTAACTTAAAGGTGAACCGCCCCTTTAATTTACTCTGATGACTTTAACTCCATTTCCCTCTGCGCGTCTCACCCTTCTATTAGGAGGGATTTCCGGTCTTTTACAGCTACCGCCGTCATATGAGAAGCCCCAAATCTGAGACTGAAATGTGGGGGAACGAACCAGCATTAAAAATTGACATGTAAGTGATTGTTCGGCCAATCAGAGCTCTCCATGTCACGGGGAAAGGTCAATGAGCTGATTGGCTGGTGTAACAAACTGTCAGGTCCTTATTAAACAATAAAGTGCAGGTTGAATATAGAGGAGGGATGTGCAGCCCCCCCAGCTGCTGCAGTTACAGGCAAAGCTAACCAGAGCCCCCCCTGATATTACCCTCATACAGGGGGGCATGATGGGAACGGGCACCCCAACATTCCCTCTGGCTTTCACATCAAGGCGCATTACAATGATCATAAAAACAATACAAATACAGAAAATCCTTCAAAATAGTTCACAATATTATCTTTTTTTTCGAAAAAAAAATAAAATATTTTACAGTTTGCATTAGACTCCGCCCAGGAAAGCAAAAGAGAATGGGTGCAATAGAGAAATCCCACCAATCAGACGCCTCTGTCGTGTGTTTATATCTGGGGGGTCTTTGTGATCCTCTGGTTGGAAGGTCTGCTTACAACTGGGTCCATTCAGTTGGGTTAGTGGTTGGGTAAGTGGTTGGGTTAGTAGTTGAGTTTGTGGTTGGGTTAGTAGTTGGGTTAGTAGATGAGTTAATGGTTGGGTAAGTCTACAGAGGTGGGCAGATCATTGTGCTGGTTGTGAGATTATCGAGAGGATGGGCATCTTTGGGGTAAGTGTGCTACTTAGCAAGTGCACCTCCGGGTGATCAGCTATTAGGAAAGAGATTAGTCTATGGCTAACAATCTCGATTATAACAGTTGGGGGGGGTGCCTTGGATTAAGTGCTAGTCATTAAACATAAACCCTGGCTCAGGTTAAATGCTGGTAAGGAAGTTGGCTTGGGTCTAAGCTAGATAACCTAGTGTTGGACTAAATCAATTGAATAATTTTGCTTGAGACATTTGCTTCTGGAGATGGGTGTTTAGTTATGACGCTTGAGACATTTTTTTCTGGAGATGGGTGGATAGATCTGACACGGGACATTTGCTTCTGGAGATGGGTGGATAGATCTGACTCTTGGGACATTTGCTTCTGGAGATGGGTGGATAGAGCTGACACTTGGGACATTTGCTTCTGGAGATGGGTGGATAGATCTGACGCTTGAAACATTTGCTTTAGGAGATGGGTGGATAGATCAGATGCTTGAGACATTAGCTTCTGGAGATGAGTGAATAGATCTGACACTTGGGACATTTTCTTCTGGAGATGGGTGGATAGATCTGATGCTTGGGACATTTGCTTATGGAGATGGGTGGATAGATCTGAAGCTTGGGACATTTGCTTATGGAGATGGGTGGATAGATCTGATGCTTGGGACATTTGCTTCTGGAGATGGGTGGATAGATCTTACGCTTGAAACATTTGCTTTAGGAGATGGGTGGATAGATCTGACACTTGGGACATTTGCTTCTGGAGATGAGTGAATAGATCTGACACTTGGGACATTTTCTTCTGGAGATGGGTGGATAGATCTGATGCTTGGGACATTTGCTTATGGAGATGGGTGGATAGATCTGAAGCTTGGGACATTTGCTTATGGAGATGGGTGGATAGATCCGATGCTTGGGACATTTGCTTCTGGAGATGGGTGGATAGATCTGACGCTTGAAACATTTGCTTCAGGAGATGGGTGGATAGATTGGATGCTCGAGACATTTGCTTCTGGAGATGGATAGATATATCTAAAACTTGGGACATTTGCTTCTGGAGAAAGGTGGATAGATCTGACACTTGGGACATTTTCTTCTGGAGATGGGTGGCTAGATCTGACGCTTCGGACCTTTGCTTCTGAAAATGGGTGGATCGATGTGACGCTTGGGACATTTGTTTATGGAGATGGGTGGATAGATCTGACGCTTGGGACATTTTCTTCTGGAGATGGGTGGATAGATCTGATGCTTGGGACCTTTGCTTCTGGAGATGGGTGGATAGATCTGACGCTTGGGACATTTGCTTATGGAGATGGGTGGATAGATCTGAAGCTTGGGACATTTGCTTCTGGAGATGGGTGGATAGATCTGATGCTTGGGACATTTTCTTCTGGAGATGGGTGGATAGATCTGAAGCTTGGGACATTTGCTTATGGCGATGGGTGGATAGATCTGACGCTTGGGACATTTGCTTCTGGAGATGGGTGGATAGATCTGACGCTTGAAACATTTGCTTCAGGAGATGGGTGGATAGATCGGATGCTTGAGACATTTGCTTCTGGAGATGGATAGATATATCTGAAACTTGGGACATTTGCTTCTGGAGAAGGGTGGATAGATCTGACACTTGGGACATTTTCTTCTGGAGATGGGTGGATAGATCTGACGCTTGGGACCTTTGCTTCTGGAGATGGGTGGATAGATGTGACGCTTGGGACATTTGTTTATGGAGATGGGTGGATAGATCTGACGCTTGGGACATTTTCTTCTGGAGATGGGTGGATAGATCTGACGCTTCGGACCTTTGCTTCTGAAAATGGGTGGATCGATGTGACGCTTGGGACATTTGTTTATGGAGATGGGTGGATAGATCTGACGCTTGGGACATTTGCTTATGGAGATGGGTGGATAGATCTGAAGCTTGGGACATTTGCTTCTGGAGATGGGGGGATAGATCTGATGCTTGGGACATTTTCTTCTGGAGATGGGTGGATAGATCTGAAGCTTGGGACATTTGCTTATGGCGATGGGTGGATAGATCTGACGCTTGGGACATTTGCTTCTGGAGATGGGTGGATAGATCTGACGCTTGAAACATTTGCTTCAGGAGATGGGTGGATAGATCGGATGCTTGAGACATTTGCTACTGGAGATGGATAGATATATCTGAAACTTGGGACATTTGCTTCTGGAGAAGGGTGGATAGATCTGACACTTGGGACATTTTCTTCTGGAGATGGGTGGATAGATCTGACGCTTGGGACCTTTGCTTCTGGAGATGGGTGGATAGATGTGACGCTTGGGACATTTGTTTATGGAGATGGGTGGATAGATCTGACGCTTGGGACCTTTGCTTCTGGAGATGGGTGGATAGATCTGACACTTGGGACATTTGCTTATGGAGATCGGTGGATAGATCTGATGCTTGGGACATTTGCTTATGGAGATGGGTGGATAGATCAGACGCTTGAGATATTTGCTTCTGGAGATGGGTGGATGGATCTGACACTTGGGACATTTTCTTCTGGAGATGGGTGGATAGATCGGACGCTTGAGACATTTGCTTCTGGAGATGGTTGGATAGATCTGAAGCTTGGGACATTTTCTTCTGGAGATGGGTGGATAGATCTGACGCTTGGGACCTTTGCTTCTGGAGATGAGTGGATAGATCTGACGCTTGGGACATTAGCTTCTGGAGATGGGTGGATAGATCTGACGCTTGGGACATTTGCTTCTGGAGATGGGTGGATAGATCTGACGCTTGGGACATTTTCTTCTGCAGATGGGTGGATAGATCTGATGCTTGGGACCTTTGCTGCTGGAGATGAGTGGATAGATCTGACGCTTGGGACATTTTCTTCTGGAGATGGGTGGATAGATCTGACGCTTGGGACATTTTCTTCTGGAGATGGGTGGATAGATCTGACGCTTGGGACATTGGCTTCTGGAGATGAGTGGATAGATCTGACGCTTGGGACCTTTGCTTCTGGAGATGAGTGGATAGATCTGACGCTTGGGACATTTGCTTCTGGAGATGGGTGGATAGATCTGACGCTTGGGACATTTGCTTCTGGAGATGGGTGGATAGATCTGACGCTTGGGACATTTGCTTCTGGAGATGGGTGGATAGATCTGACGCTTGGGACATTTTCTTCTGGAGATGGGTGGATAGATCTGACGCTTGGGACATTTGCTTCTGGAGATGGGTGGATAGATCTGACACGTGGGACATTTGCTTCTGGAGATGGGTGGATAGATCTGACACGTGGGACATTTGCTTCTGGAGATGGTTGGATAGATCTGACGCTTGGGACATTTGCTTCTGGAGATGGGTGGATAGATCTGACGCTTGGGACATTTGCTTCTGGAGATGGGTGGATAGATCTGACGCTTGGGACACTTGCTTCTGGAGATGGGTGGATAGATCTGACGCTTGGGAGATTTGCTTCTGGAGATGGGTGGATAGATCTGACGTTCGAGGCATTTGCATGGCCCACATATTACCATGCCAATGTCAAGGTTCAGCCAGGGTGGGGCAGTTGAGACAATCTGTTCTCTCTCTCTCTCTCTGGTGTTGGCAGATGCCAGGAGAACTCTACCTGCCTGAATACGTGATTTGGACGCCTGGTTCCATTGAAACTACAGCTCATAATAACTTTTTTTGAGATTCTGTACTGGAACAATTTGGGGAAGTCTCTTTCCTGTTTCAGTGCAATAGCGACCCCATGCACAAAGCAAGGTACGTACTAAGTTAGCCTGATGAGAAGCAGTGGAAGAACTTGACTGGCCTGTATGGTCCACATCTAGTGGGAACCTCCCAAGAAGAGCACGGGCAAAGTGAGGACCAAATCCACATTAACACCCTTGGGTGGAGAATGTGATGTTGTAGAGGCAGGGGTCCCAATACTTTTGGAGATATAGTGTAGGATGTAGGTCTGTCCAACAGAAGTGGTTCTTTAGAGAAGCTGGATGAGAAATATCATGATTATCCTACTATTTAGGGTCTTCACTTTCAGTTGAATCTGCTCACTGGTGCATTTCTTAAACTGGACCTCAGATCACTCATCTAATATGGAATAATTCCTCCCATGGCATCTTCACCTCCTATTAATTTGGAATCTTGTGGTCCTCATGTCTCGTTTCAACTGCAGTCTAGGAGATCCTCCACGAAATCCATCTGCTGGTTTGGCATATTTCATCTGAACAAATCAGCGTCAGAATAAAAGGAAGGAAGTCCGAATAAAACCCAGAAGATACATGATAGAATAAATCTGCTGGAGAGGAAGGCTGGGGCAAATGCTGGCAAGGGAAATTATCTGTGTCCAGCACAGAACCAGATTTATCAGAACATTCTTAGCTCTTTGATGCTCAGGTCTCTTATGCACTGGCCTATTACATACAGTACTATAGGTTTCTCTGTACATGGAGCTGAGCTTTTGTTTGGCTGCTTGGATCTTCATGCTGGTGATGGAACCCCTGAGAACTGGACATGGAGGGGAGAAGCTCTGCTCCCTTCATTGCAACCGATCAGAGCGGAAGGAATCCTCCACCAGGGGGTCGGTAAGGAGGGCGTATGGGTCACTCAGCATGTTGAGTCCGTCCAAGGTGAGTGGTTCAATGTTAAAGTCTTCCTCTAATCCCAGGGACTGGTCAACTTCAAACCCAGGGACGCAGGACAAGGCAGATGTGATTTCCTTTGAGAAACCAGGTGTGGAGTCAACAGCTGTGAGGGAACAGGCAGGTAAGTCATGTAACATGATCATTTGCCAAACACTGAAGGAGGATAAATCCTCATCCAGTAACTAAGTAACTAACAAAGTAACTGTGTAAACTTTCCCAGCTCCCCAGGCGGGGCAGGAGGGGTTATTTGAGGGAGGGGTATAGAAAGCAGGTGATAGATTCTGACAGGTGTAGGGAAAAAGTTATAGGGAGAATGGCAAATGGGAGAGAGAAGCTGACAGATGTAGGAAGCAGGTGAGAGAGAGAAGCTGACAGATGTAGGAAGCAGGTGAGAGAGAAGCGGACAGATGTAGGAAGTAGGAGAGAGAGAGAAGCTGACAGATGTAGGAAGTAGGAGAGAGAGAAGCGGACAGATGTAGGAAGTAGGAGAGAGAGAGAAGCGGACAGATGTAGGAAGTAGGTGAGAGAGAGAAGCTGACAGATGTAGGAAGTAGGAGAGAGAGAGAAGCTGACAGATGTAGGAAGTAGGAGAGAGAGAAGCGGACAGATGTAGGAAGTAGGAGAGAGAGAGAAGCGGACAGATGTAGGAAGTAGGTGAGAGAGAGAAGCTGACAGATGTAGGAAGCAGGTGAGAGAGACAATCTGACAGATGTAGGAAGTAGGAGAGAGAGAGAAGCGGACAGATGTAGGAAGTAGGAGAGAGAGAGAAGCGGACAGATGTAGGAAGTAGGAGAGAGAGAGAAGCGGACAGATGTAGGAAGTAGGAGAGAGAGAGAAGCGGACAGATGTAGGAAGTAGGTGAGAGAGAGAAGCGGACAGATGTAGGAAGTAGGTGAGAGAGAGAAGCTGACAGATGTAGGAAGCAGGTGAGAGAGAGAATCTGACAGATGTAGGAAGTAGGAGAGAGAGAGAAGCGGACAGATGTAGGAAGTAGGTGAGAGAGAGAAGCTGACAGATGTAGGAAGTAGGAGAGAGAGAAGCGGACAGATGTAGGAAGTAGGAGAGAGAAAGAAGCGGACAGATGTAGGAAGTAGGAGAGAGAGAAGCGGACAGATGAAGGAAGTAGTTGAGAGAGAGAAGCGGACAGATGTAGGAAGTAGGTGAGAGAGAGAAGCTGACAGATGTAGGAAGTAGGTGAGAGAGAAGCGGACAGATGAAGGAAGTAGGTGAGAGAGAGAAGCTGACAGATGTAGGAAGTAGGTGAGAGAGAGAAGCTGACAGATGTAGGAAGTAGGTGAGAGAGAAGCGGACAGATGTAGGAAGTAGGTGAGAGAGAGAAGCTGACAGATGTAGGAAGTAGGTGAGAGAGAGAAGCGCACAGATGTAGGAAGTAGGAGAGAGAGAGAAGCGGACAGATGTAGGAAGCAGGTGAGAGAGAGAAGCGGACAGATGTAGAAAGTAGGAGAGAGAGAAGCTGACAAACCTGAGAGGATGATATCTGGGATGGGTTCATGTCGGGAGCAGTTGTTCAGGTTGTACTTGTTTAGAGACTGGGTCCCACTGGGCTGCTGCTCCTCAGAGAATAATCCACTGCTCCCACCAAAACACCCACCAGTGTCACCTTCCACCATATTAAACTGTTCAAACTGACACAGAATCAGAATTAGGCTCTCAGTCATTATCCCTTCCCCATACATAGCTACTATATACAGTAACGACTTACCTCTACCTGCCCAGAAACATATTGAATCCATTATTCCTACCAACACACAGCATCCCTCCCACTTAGCAACACACAGGATCCCTCCCGCTTAGCAACACACAGCATCCCTCCCACTTAGCAACACACAGCATCTCTTCCCGCTTAGCAACAAACAGCATACCACCCACTTAGCAACACACAGCATCCCTCCCGCTTAGCAACACACAGCATCCCTCCCGCTTAGCAACACAAAGCATCCCTCCCGCTTAGCAACACACAGCATCCCTCCCTCTTAGCAACACACAGCATCCCTTCCCGCTTAGGAACACACAGCATCCCTCCCGCTTAGCAACACACAGCATCCCTCCCGCTTAGCAACACAGTTTTCCATCCAGCTTAGCAACACACAGCATCCCTCCCGCTTAGCAACACACAGAATCCCTCCCGCTTAGCAACACACAGTATCCCTCCCACTTAGCAACAAACAGCATCTCTTCCCGCTTAGCAACACACAGCTTCCCTCCCGCTTAGCAACACACAGCATCCCTTCCTGCCTAGCAACACACAGCATCCCTTACCGCCTAGCAACAAACAGCATCCCTCCCGCTTAGCAACACAAAGCATCCCTTCCCGCTTAGCAACAAACAGCATCCCTTCCACTTAGCAACACACATCATCCCATCCCTCTTAGCAACACAAAGCATCTCTCCTGCTAAGCAACACAAAGCATCCCTCCCGCTTAGCAACACACAGCATCCCTCCCGCTTAGCAACACACAGCATCCCTCCCGCTTAGCAACCCACAGCATCCCTTCCTGCTTAGCAACACACAGCATCCCTCCCCACTTAGCAACACACAGCATCCCTCCCGCTTAGCAACACACAGTTTTCCATCCCGCTTAGCAACACACAGCATCCCTCCCGCTTAGCAATGCACAGCATCCCTTCCCGCTTAGCAACAAACAGCATGCCACCCGCTTCGCAACACACAGCATCCCATCCCGCTTAGCAACACAAAGCATCCCTCCAGCTTAGCAACACACAGCATCCCTCCCACTTAGCAACACACACATTCCTCCCCGCTTAGCAACAAACAGCATCCCTTCCCGCTTAGCAACATATAGCTATCTGCCTGATAACAGACAGCACCCTAGTAATGTTAGCTAGAGCAATGGTGCAGCACACAAAGCAGTGAGCAGGAAGAGAGCACAAGGAATACTCACATTCCCCAGGCTGTAATGTTCAAACAGTTGCTGATAAGACTGAGCCCCTGAATTCTGTTGACGTGGTGCTGGAAAGCGCTGTGATGCAGAATGAATTTGCTGAGAACCCCGGGGGGCTTGTTGCAAAGGCTTCTGGGTATATTGCTGCAGATGCTGCTGACTGTGTTGAGAGGACTGGTGAGACTGGGACTGCTGCTGGGATAGGTTTGATGTTGCCTGGGACTGGTTCACACACTGTTGATGAGATTGATTCATAGGTAATTCAGTCTGTGGCAAAAGTCGCTGGGAAGGATTCATGAGTGCTTGGGACTGATGCTGACATTGCTGAGATGGGTTTGCTGTTGGCTGGGACTGATGAGCAGGCTGCTGGGACTGGTTCACAGACGATTGAGAATGGGGCAGAGACGGCTGGGACTGGTGCATAGGCTGCTTAGACTTTTGCAGATTGTGTGAGGATTGATGCAAAGGCTGCTGGGACTGGTGTAATGCTTGCTGAGTTTGATGCAGAGGCTGCTGGGACTGGTGCAACAGTTGCTGAGTTTGGTGCAAAGGCTGGTGCAACTGCTGTTCAGGCTGGTGCAAAGACTGCTGGGACAGATGCAGTGCTTGTTGAGTTTGATGCAGAGGCTGCTGGGATTGGTGCGATGACTGCTGAGGTTGATGCGATGGCTGTTGGGAGCGGTGGAACTGCTGAAGTTGCTGGTGCAAAGGCTGCTGGGATGGTGGCTGAAGTTGCTGGTGCAAAGGCTGCTGGGACTGCTGAGATGGATGGAGAAGACTGGTATGACTAAAGTGGTATGGAGGCAGCCTCTGGTCACCAGGAAGATTACTTGTATCTAAAGGGACTCCCTGAGGAACAAGAAACAAATGAACATGATCAGAGGAAGAGTACAGTAAATGTGAACATGTAAACAGGGACCATTTATACAGACCTACCTGGGTAATGGAACTCA
The DNA here is from genome assembly GCA_038501925.1 of Xenopus petersii. NCBI lineage: Eukaryota > Metazoa > Chordata > Amphibia > Anura > Pipidae > Xenopus > Xenopus petersii. The sequence continues at coordinate 1,714,917 of CM076686.1, read as the reverse complement.
GTGTAGGAGACATTGTAGGGGAGAACTGTTTCTGGTGGGGTCTTCTAGAGTCTCCCCCAAGAGGAAGAGTGAGAGGGCTCAGTGGGACTCTGCGACGGGGCGATGTGTTCATGGGGGCCGGCACCGGAGGAGGGAACGAGGAAGATGGGGAGGAAGGGGTGCTGTATGCAGAGGGAAGGCTTTGGCTGCTGTTACTGAGGGAAGAGGTCAGAGATTGGCTGCTCAGAGAGGACTGCAAGGAGGGGTTGCTATAGGAGGTCTGCAAAGAGGGGTTGCTAAGGGAGGCCTGAAGATTGGGGTTGCTAAGGGAGGCCTGGAGATTCGGGTTGCTCAGTGATGACTGAAGGGACGACCGACTCAGCGAGTTCTGCATTAACAATCGTAGAACACCTGTGAACAGAAACAAAGCTCATTCAGATTATTTTGTGTCAATGCTGACAGAATGGTGAAGCACAAAGTGCATAGGGAATTATGGGAAGGCACAATGGCTCGTGGTGGTACCTGGAATTTCATAGTCTGGGGGCATCCCAATCCTACTGATCCCCAAATGGGTCATGGTGTTGGTCAGATTCCCAGTGCTGCCTCCCCCACTAAGACTGCTAAATCCTGACTCATCCAGATCCAGTGGGGTGGGGAGAGGGGAAGGCAGGTGCAAATTAGTGAGGTCCGGCAGTGAGCCCCCAGAATTAAGGATGGAGGTCACTGGAGGGATACTGGTAGGCTCGTCCACAGATGGGCAAATGCTGAAATGTCAGAGAAAACAATCAGAATATCCCACAATTCCAGCAGTGCCCTAATAATCTGCAGTGTGAGAATAATGACATCTCCTGGCACTGTCAATACCTACTGCCCAGTATACAACATAATACAGTTCTAGGTACCCATACTGCCCAGTATATAACATAATACAGTTCTAGGTACCCCTACTGCCCAGTATACAATGTAATACAGTTCTAGGTACCCCTACTGCCCAGTATACAACATAATACAGTTCTAGGTACCCCTACTGCCCAGTATACAACATAATACAGTTCTAGGTACCCCTACTGCCCAGTATACAACATAATACAGTTATGGGTACACCTACTGCCCAGTATACAACATAATACCGTTCTGGGTACCCCTACTGCCCAGTATACAGCATAATACAGTTCTGGGTACCCCTACTGCACAGTATACAACATAATACAGTTCTAGGTACCCCTACTACCCAGTATACAACATAATAAAGTTCTGGGTACCCCTACTGCCCAGTATACAACATAATACAGTTCTGGGTACCCCTACTGCCCAGTATGCAACATAATACAGTTCTAGGTACCCCTACTGCCCAGTATACAACATAATACAGTTATGGGTACACATACTGCCCAGTATACAACAGAATACAGTTCTGTGTACCCCTACTGCCCAGTATACAACATAATACAGTTCTAGGTTCCCCTACTACCCAGTATACAACATAATACAGTTCTAGGTACCCCTACTGCCCAGTATACAACATAATACAGTTCTAGGTACCCCTACTGCCCAGTATACAACATAATACAGTTCTGGGTACCCCTACTGCCCAGTATACAACATAATACAGTTCTAGGTACCCCTACTGCCCAGTATACAACATAATACAGTTATGGGTACACCTACTGCCCAGTATACAACATAATACAGTTCTGGGTACCCCTACTGCCCAGTATACAACATAATACAGTTCTAGGTTCCCCTACTGCCCAGTATACAACATAATACAGTTCTGGGTACCCCTACTGCCCAGTATACAACATAATACAGTTCTGGGTACCCCTACTGCCCAGTATACAACATAATACAGTTCTAGGTACCCCTGCTGCCCAGTATACAACATAATACAATCAAAAGAATAGCTTTTCAGGTGAGGAGCGTAGAGGTCACTTACTTAATGCCGGGCACTTCACAGGATTTGGGCCGAGCAGATGACATGAGCATCTGTGGGGTATAACAAATAGAATAACAAGAAATGAAGTTATTTTCATATACACACAAATCCACACATTCTATTAACCCCTTGATAGGAGAAAGCAGATACCCGGGACCAATCCCACTTTCTGTAGTGAGACCTCACCCACATGAATCTGCACATGTTCCTGGAAGCGCACATTCTGAGAGGGCCACAGACTCACCCGTTTAGCATCACATGGTTTGAGCAGGTGGCTACTATCCACATGGAGGTCTTCCTCTATAGCTGGTGCCGGGAAGAGAAAAGCTAAGGGGGACATTAAAAGGAAACACAGCAGGTCAGCTGGCTTCAGCCTTTCACTGCCCAGAGACCCCACAATTTAATTCCTTTTTTTTAACAATTTGTTTTTAATAAATGTAAATGTAAAAGTCTAATCAAAGCCTTAACTCACCTATTTAATCTTTCGCTCTCAACTGGACTGTTTCCTTCTCAACTAAAACATGCTCTTGTCACCCCCATTCTGAAAAAACCCTCTCTTGATCCCTCCAATCTTGACAACCTCCGACCTATCTCTCTGCTACCTTTTATCTCTAAACTACTTGAGCGCCTAGTCTACAACCGACTAACCTCATTCCTCTCTGACAATAACCTGCTGGACCCCCTACAATCTGGTTTTAAGCCACAACACTCCACGGAAACTGCCCTGACTCGACTAAAGCCAACAATCACTACGAATACTGCTTGATCTCTCAGCCGCATTTGACACTGTAGATCACCCTCTCCTCCTCCAGTCGCTTGGCCTTCGTGACACAGCCCTGTCCTGGTTCTCTTCTTACATCACCAATCGTTCCTTCAGTGTCTCCTACAATGGAGTATCATCTTCTCCCCTACCTCTTTCTGTTGGGGTTCCTCAAGGCTCTGTCCTGGGACCATTACTATTCTCCCTCTATACTTCCTCCCTTGGCAAATTAATAAATTCGTATGGTTTCCACTACCACCTCTATGCGGATGATACTCAGATCTATCTCTCATCTCCTGATCTCAACCCAGAACTCCTAACTCGCGTCTCCTCCTGCCTGTCCGCTATCTCTACCTGGATGTCGCAACGCTACCTTAAATTAAACCTCTCTAAAACTGGAATGGTTCTCTTTCCTCCAACTAACACCAGTAGCATCCCGGAAGTATCCATCATAGTTAACAATTCCACTATCACCCCCCTCTCCCCAGGCCCGGTGCCTTGGGGTTATCCTAGATTCTGCCCTGTCATTCACTCCTCATATCCAGTCACTTATTAAATCATGTCACTTCCACCTAAGGAACATCTCCAAAATACCATCATTTATCACCCAAGATGCTGCCAAAATTCTTATTCACTCTCTCGTCATATCATGTCTAGACTACTGTAACTCTCTTTTAATTGGCCTCCCCCTCCAGAGACTGTCAGCTCTCCAGTCCATAATGAACACTCCTCCTCTGCCTCGCCACTCAGTCAATCCCTGCACTGGCTTCCGTTACCTTTCAGAATCAAATTCAAATTAATGACACTGACTTTCAAAGCACTTCACAACTCTGCCCCACCCTACATCTCTGAACTCATCTCTATATACTCACCCACTCGCTTACTACGCTCCTCTACTGACCTGCTCCTCAACTCTTCTCTCATTACCTCCTCACATGCTCACATTCAAGACTTTGCAAGGGCTGCACCCCTCCTCTGGAACTCTCTCCCACAGTCTGTCCCACTTTCTCCCAACCTTTCTGCTTTCAAGAAATCTCTGAAAACGCACTTCTTTCGAGAAGCCTCCCCTCACTCTGCTTAACTACCAAATGCAACACCACATACAGTACCACATTTCTCACCCACTTACTTCGATCTTGCCCACTCCCACACCTTGTGTATTACTTCCTTCCCTTTAGACTGTATGCCTATGCATAGGGCCTTCCTCACCTTTTGTACCTGTATTGATTGTGATGTTTGTTACTCCATATGTTCTATGTATATAATTCATGTGATGTAGTTGTATAATCACATTTACTTTACAGTGCTACGCAATATGTTGGCGCTATATAAATACATGTTAATAATAATAATAATAATAATAATAATAATGTGTACATATTATTACATTGTATAACAAATGTGCAATTGTCTGTCGTACAACATATTGATTGTAATTAACATTTCAACCCCAGTTAAAATAATAATGATACAAATAATAAAAGAAAACAATAACCTTACAGTGTAATCAATCACATTATTCCATACGAGTACCTTTTTTTCTACCATTAATAAAACAGATTTCTAAGAACAAATGCTGTCTATGTCATTCTACGTGAGGTGAGAACCTGAGAACCATAGAAATGTTGGCAAACAAATCCTAAGAGGGTTCAAAATCCACCCAGGATGCCCATATTTTATTAAATTTTTGCGGGATGCCTCGTCTCATATACGTAAGCCTGTAAAGAGGGATGACTTTGTCAATCAGTGTTTCCAAAGTCGCCAGCTTTGGGCCAGTAGCAGATTTCCAAGGGATTGCTATAGTTTTTTTTTTGCATACATACACAGTAATATAATGAACGTTCTTTGAGCCCTTCTAGGTGAAAGATCCTCAACCTGGTTAAGCAAGATTACCAAGGGGTCCAATGGGAGGATTAAGCATGTCCTATCTTATATACTTTTCACCACTTTCCGCCAAAAGCGTTGTGCCCTAGAGCAGTACCAAACCCGGTGAAAGAAATCTGCTGGAGAATATTGACATCTTGGACATTCTTGCCCAATTTCTGGATTCATTATGTGCAGTCTATGGGGTGTAAGATATATACGCTGGAGATATTAGAGAGAGTTAGTCTATCCCTGCTGCAAATAATCCCATCAAAGTTGGCCTCTAAGACATCTTCCCATTGTTCTGGGGAAAGATGTGGGATGTCTCGCTGTCACTTGCTATACAGTTTGGGTAGTAGAGTGCTACCTGCTAGCAATAACCTATTGAAAAATGTCGAGGGGTTTCCTAAGATCCTCAATGAGTCCTAGGAGTTTGATTGCTCTTGGAGATATGTCAATAGGCTGGGTTCCAAACTGGGTCCCCACTGCATGTCACAGTTGCAGATATCTGAAGAGCATGTTATTGGGGAGGGAGAAAGAGTGCCTTAGCTCTGGAAAAGTTAGGAGAGTGTCTGCAGGTATAATATCCGAGATATATTTGATATTGTAACGTGCCCATAACTGAGGATCTGGAATAGTCTTAAAATGTTGGAGTTTGGGATTACACCATAGGGGAGTATACTGCAAACAGTATGGCTGAGATTTGGGGAATTGTTTACATGACATTTTCCAAGCTCAAACTATGGCTTTCATTTGTGGGGTAACCCTCTCAGCAGCAGCCGTACCCCGGTTCAAAAGGTTCCTAAGCCCCTCCTGGGATCCCACAATTTGTGCCTCCAGCATAGTAGCTACATTAGTAGGTGAAGGCGACATCCATCTCCATGCCACTACCATCTGCGCTGCTAGATAATACAATGAAATTGCAATGAAATTCTCGATTTTATTACCCAAGTATTCTATAATGGGATTAACACTCAGCTCCGTAAACATCGCCAAGTCCAAATGAATCCAGATCCCCAGATATTTAAAAGTATCTACCCACATCAACTCCACCATCTGGTTAGGCTGATTGGGGGAAAGGGGTCTATTGGGAAGATCACAGATTTTGTCCAGTTTATTTTAAGACCAGAGAAAGCCGTATGGTTATTAATAATGCCTCAGGCATTCTTTAAAGATTGGTCTGGGTCTGCTAGATATAAAAGATTATCATCTGCATATAGGGAGATCAGTTCTGTCCTATTGCCCAGTTGCAGTCCTTTAACTCCCTGTGAGGCTTTTATATGGCACACCAATGGTACCATCGCCAGGGCAAATAGCAATGGTGACAACGGGCATCCCTGTCTGGTACCCCTACCTACTGAGAAAAAGTTGGAGAGTTTGGAATTAGTGCCGACCGTTGCTATTGGAAGATTATATATGCCCGGATCCAAGATAGAAATGTTTGGTTAATGCCCATTTTCCTCAAAGTAGCCCATAAATATTCCCACTCTACAGAGTCAAAAGCTTTTTCGTTATCAAGTGAGACCACTATTCGACTACCATGGTTATTGTGTGTGACAGAGAGATTTGTGAAAACCTGCCTTAGATTGGTATTAGTCGATCTACCAGGCATAAAACCCATTTGGTCTGGAGATATCACCTCCTCCAAATATTGAGACAGTCTCATGGCAAGCACTTTCGCCAAAATCTTTGCATCGACATTGATGAGGGATATGGGCCTATATGAGGCACAGCTTAGTGGGTCTTTCCCTGATTTGGGTATAAGAACTATTAAGGTCTCTCTCATGGACTTTGGGAGGGGGTCCCGTTTGATTAATCCATTATATAACTTAGCTAAAGTGGGCGCTAATTTTTTTGCATGCCTTTTGTACCATTCCGCCAGTATCCCATCTAAACCCGGTGTTTTCCCTGCAGGAAGAGCTGAAATTGCCAATTCTATCTCCGATGGAGTAATATCCTGCGCAAGCTGTTGGGAGATTTGGTCCGGAGTACAGGAAGTTGTATAGGCTTGAGGTATTGGTGGAGTTCTTCTGGGGCAAATGAAAGCTTGGAGGTGTATAGGTCTTCATAAAAAGTTAAGAAGGCCTGAATTATGCCCTCCTGAGAAGAAACAAGCTCCCCACTAGGTAGCTTGATGGCCGGGATGGAGGTAGTTACCGAGTCATCCCTAGAGAGAATTGCTAAAAGCTTGCCAGTTTTATCACCATGTTCTTCTTAGTAAGTTCTATTTGAGCCAAGTTAAGAGCCTCCTGACACTGTTGCCATACCCTCTTTTTCTCCTATGTAGGCTCAGAAACATATCTAGCTTCTGCTTCTATGGCGTATTCGATGTCACCATAGTAACTAGCATTGGGGAATTGTCTGATATGCCTCGAGTTAATATTTCAACATTTTGTATCATTTTTGCAGCCTCCCCACATCCTAAAGCCAAGTGTATCCTGGACAGGGCATTATGTTCAGCCGAATAACAAGTGTATTGTGTAACCTCGGGGTTGCACTCCCTCCACAGATCATGCAAATTAAAAGTCGAGAGTCACCTAACAAACGCAGGGGTATTCACTTTTAATGATTTATGTTTATCTAATTCTGCATCTGTAGTAGCATTAAAGTCCCCCATCATTAGAATGAGTGCCAGTGGGAGTGTTAGAATTGTGATTGTGTATAGTGACTCTTCTTGAAATGGGGGGGGGGGTGTATACATTCACCAAGGTGACTTTTACCCCATTCATTGTTCCATGTATGATATGGAACTTCCCATCTCCATCAGAAATAACCTTATGAACACGTTTGGCATACCATAATTGATACCCCCTGGAATAACTCGTGTGCAGCGAGTGGTACATGGAGCCTATCCAGGGCTTCTTAAGGGAAAGAACTTTACTGCCACCCAGATGAGTCTCCTGTAACAGAATTATTTGTGCTTTAACTTTCCTTATAAAATCAAAAACCAATCTCCTTTTGATAGCATTCCCCGCCTGGCGCAACTACGAATCTTAGTGAATTTGCCCCATGAAGTCTGTGGATAGTGGATATAGCATCCGCGTTATCTCCTGTTGGGAGGATGACGTGGTCTCATTTCCAGCCAGGAATGTAGCTCCTCTGGTGAAGTGAAGAAGTGCACCTTCCCATTATCTGTAATCCTCAGACGAGCCGCAAACATCATGGCATGTGGTATGTTCCTTTGTCGGAGCTGTCGTTTAGCTTCTGTAAATTCCGCTCGCATTTTCCGCACCTCCATCGAGAAGTGATTTCCCCTGCTCTCCTGGCCTCTGCCAAGGCTGTATCTCAGTCTTTGTAATTAAGGAGTCGAGCAATTAGAGGTCTGGGCGGCTCGTCCAGTGGAGGTGGTCTGCCAGGAATCAGGTGAGCCCTCTCCAGTCTCCACTGTAAATGCTTGGGCAAAGGTGGTAGTGAGCGACTGCTCAATAAACTTCTCTGGTGTATTCCGCTCTCTCCAGAATACCCAGTATGAGGATGTTGTTACGCCTGAGGCGGTTTTCCAAGTCATCAGCCTAAAGCTGGCCATAGATGCAAAGATCCGATCGTACGAATCATCGTACGATCGGACTTTCCCATCTTCCGACCCGCCACTAACCATTCAGATCAAAGTCTTACCAGTCAGATTAGTTAAAGAACAGATCAGCAATGTTCTGCCCCTGACAGCAATCGTACGATATCTATGTCCAACCAAAGCTAGTGACAGTCTCCCACTGAAAATCGTACGATCAGCAATACACGCAGAGATATTATCGGCAGCCGACAGAAATTTTCTAACCTGTCCCATCGACCAAACGACCGATCTCCGCCGGACGAAAAATGTCGGGACTCTCCACACACGGTCTGAAAATCGTACGAATCCTCGAATTCGTACGATCAGATCTTTGCGTCTATGGCCAGCTTTAGCCTCTAATGGCTGGATTTGTTTTTCAGTGGTGGTTACGCGCCCTGGTAAGGGCTTAGTAATGTCCTCCAACTCCCCTATTCTCCTTTCTGTCTCTCCTGTCCTCTCCCTTATTTTCTGAACACCATGTTTGAGAATTTCAAAATCAGTTTTAAGTTTTTCAATTCTGTAGAGCCGAATGATTAGTAGTAATGGCATTTAATACCTCAGTTCAAGTTGGCTCTGGTGGTGTAACTGACTGCGCAGTTATGGTGGATTCTTCACCTGCCCCCTCGCCTTCCTGCTGTTCTGAAGGGGTTATGAGGCGGTGGTGATCTGCTTCTGGAGGAGCGTTGAGGCAAAGGAATGCGCAGGAACTGCTCCAATGTGCCAGCCACGGAATCTCCTGCACGCCAAGCTGAAGCTGAAGCAGCGCACCCTTTGCATTCGGCACCATCTTGGGACACCGTACCTGTCCTGGTAATTGCTTTCTTGAGGCCTGTTTAGTCCGTCCCAGTCCCGGTTTAAACTGTCAGTGGGTGATAGATGGGTCGTTCCGGTAGCCTCCGGTTGCTATTTGCGGCATCAATGTGTGAGGCTGCTTTAGAATAAAGGCAGGGTATTAGGCCCCCGGACGGAGCTCTCACGGCGCGCGTCCTACCCGGTTCTCGTTTTTAATTTAATTCCTGATTCCACACTGAAGCTTTAGCTAAAAGTCTAGTACTGGCCTGCACCCCAATGTTCCCCTTTTATAATCTGCATGTGTATTACAACATCGTCTGGGTAATTAATGAAAAGCAGGAGTATCCAGTTTCATATCTGCAAGAGAACCCCAATAATAACCAGCTGATAATGAAGCAGCTACTACATATCAGCCTTGTTTCTGCCAGAACATGAGCCTAACAGGGTTCCTCACATTTAAAAATTACTGGAACAAACGCAGGGAAGATAAACACAACCCACCGCTTCTCCTGTTGGGTAGAGTTACACCCTGTGTGGCCGCAGCGTATGGATCCTGTGAGCTGGGATTCATCACACTGGTATGGAGAGCCGAGTCCGAATTTGTCCTGAGGAGAAACCAAACACACACTCAGGGCCAGCTAGAGGGCCGAGCAAGAAGCCACAGGACAAAGCAATGACCTCAAGGTGTCAGACGTTGCAGGAAAAACACTGACGCCAGAAGGGGCCACACGTTGCTTGAGGGTGTCTAAAAGAAACAGTAACACCAAAAACTGGAAGGGTATCAAATTAATTAAAATATAATATACGGTTAGCTTGCACTGGTAAAACTGGGCTACAGAGCAGCTTGTTTATATAAACTATAGTAGTACTTATCTATTATCTACTGTGTATCATGTGCTTGAATGGCTGCCCCCATGGCTACACAGCAGCTTGTTTATATAAACTATAGTAGTACTTATCTGTTATCTACTGTGTATCCTGTGCTTGAATGGCTGCACAACAGCTTGTTTACATAAACGATAGTAGTACTTATCTGTTATCTACTGTGTATCCTGTGCTTGAATGGCTGCCCCCATGGCTACACAGCAGCTTGTTTATATAAACTATAGTAGTACTTATCTGTTATCTACTGTGTATCCTGTGCTTGAATGGCTGCCCCCATGGCTACACAGCAGCTTGTTTATATAAACTATAGTAGTACTAATCTGTTATCTACTGTGTATCATGTGCTTGAATGGCTGCCCCCATGGCTACACAGCAGCTTGTTTATATAAACTATAGTAGTACTTATCTGTTATCTACTGTGTATCCTGTGCTTCAATGGCTGCACAACAGCTTGTTTATATAAACTATAGTAGTACTTATCTGTTATCTACTGTGTATCATGTGCTTGAATGGCTGCCCCCATGGCTACACAGCAGCTTGTTTATATAAACTATAGTAGTACTAATCTGTTATCTACTGTGTATCATGTGCTTGAATGGCTGCCCCCATGGCTACACAGCAGCTTGTTTATATAAACTATAGTAGTACTTATCTGTTATCTACTGTGTATCCTGTGCTTGAATGGCTGCCCCATGGCTACACAGCAGCTTGTTTATATAAACTATAGTAGTACTTATCTGTTATCTACTGTGTATCCTGTGCTTGAATGGCTGCCCCATGGCTACACAGCAGCTTGTTTATATAAAATATAGTAGTACTTATCTGTTATCTACTGTGTATCCTGTGCTTGAATGGCTGCCCCCATGGCTACACAGCAGCTTGTTTATATAAACTATAGTAGTACTTATCTGTTATCTACGGTGTATCCTATGCTTGAATGGCTGCCCCCATGGCTACACAGCAGCTCGTTTATATAAACTATAGTAGTACTTATCTGTTATCTACTGTGTATCCTGTGCTTGAATGGCTGCCCCCATGGCTACACAGCAGCTTGTTTATATAAACTATAGTAGTACTTATCTGTTATCTACTGTGTATCCTGTGCTTGAATGGCTGCCCCCATGGCTACACAGCAGCTTGTTTATATAAACTATAGTAGTACTTATCTGTTATCTACTGTGTATCCTGTGCTTGAATGGCTGCCCCCATGGCTACACAGCAGCTTGTTTATATAAACTATAGTAGTACTTGTCTGTTATCTACTGTGTATCCTGTGCTTGAATGGCTGCCCCCATGACTACACAGCAGCTTGTTTATATAAACTATAGTAGTACTAATCTGTTATCTACTGTGTATCCTGTGCTTGAATGGCTGCCCCCATGGCTACACAGCAGCTTGTTTATATAAACTATAGTAGTACTTATCTGTTATCTACTGTGTATCCTGTGCTTGAATGGCTGCCCCGTGGCTACACAGCAGCTTGTTTATATAAACTATAGTAGTACTTATCTATTATCTACTGTGTATCCTGTGCTTGAATGGCTGCCCCCATGGCTACACAGCAGCTTGTTTATATAAACTATAGTAGTACTTATCTATTATCTACTGTGTATCATGGGCTTGAATGGTTGCCCCCATGGCTCCACAGCAGCGTGTTTATATAAACTATAGTAGTACTTATCTGTTATCTACTGTGTATCCTGTGCTTGAATGGCTGCCCCCATGGCTACACAGCAGCTTGTTTATATAAACTATAGTAGTACTTATCTGTTATCTACTGTGTATCCTGTGCTTCAATGGCTGCCCCCATGGCTACACAGCAGCTTGTTTATATAAACTATAGTAGTACTTATCTGTTATCTACTGTGTATCCTGTGCTTGAATGGCTGCCCCCATGGCTACACAGCAGCTTGTTTATATAAACTATAGTAGTACTTATCTGTTATCTACTGTGTATCCTGTGCTTGAATGGCTGCCCCCATGGCTACATAGCAGCTTGTTTATATAAACTATAGTAATCTTTCTGAAGCAAACATACCAGTTATACCAGTGCAAACTAACAGTATGTTATTTGTTAATTACTTTAAAATGCTTTCATTTTTTGGTGTTACCGTTCCTTTGAATCCAGCCTTATCATATGCAGCAGAAGCACCCACTGCACACCCAGGCACACAGACGCAGCCGCACACACCCCTAAGCAATAAGGCACTGGTGGTACAGGGGGCAGAGGGGAACACACTGTTTCTTAGCTCCTTCCAGTAAGCAGCAAGCGGCAGAGAGAAGCAGCAAGAGAGAGAAGCAGCAGCAGAAGAAGTTTCACCTGTTTAGAGCAGTCGGCAACCTAAAGAGCTGTCCTGTGTCCGAGGGGTAGTTTCCCCAGGGCATGTTCCTTTATAATAAAAAACAGCAGAGTTATCCAGGGAACCAGGGCTCAGTGCTGGGCAGCAATTGATGTCAAACGGATCCTCACTCACACACACAACATTATGCAGTCGGGGAACTTACCCCTTTTATTATTCTACCAACAGTATCTGGGGGAAACCCTCCATCAATAGGATGAAATGAATTGCAGGTGTGCGGTGGAATAATTACATTTAATTCTCTGTGCTGCGCAGCCCCAGAATTCTAGGTATGAAATAAGTGAGGGGTTCCGTGCACAAGCTAAAGATATTACGTAGTTATTCTCACCTGTGCACTACCTGTGAGCCGTTAATAGACAGGAGCCTCCTCCTGCCAGAGTAGAGAACATCCTGCAGGCAGCACAGGAGGAAGTCCCACCCACAGGTAGAGCACAGGAGGAAGTCCCACCCACAGGTAGAGCACAGGAGGAAGTCCCACCCACAGGTAGAGCACAGGAAGACGTCTAACCCACAGGTAGAGCACAGGAAGACGTCTAACCCACAGGTAGAGCACAGGAGGAAGTCCCGCCCACAGGTAGAGCACAGGAGGAAGTCCCGCCCACAGGCAGAGCACAGGAGGAAGTCCCGCCCACAGGCAGAGCACAGGAGGAAGTACCGCCCACAAGTAGAGCACAGGAGGAATTCCCGCCCACAGGTAGAGCACAGGAGGAAGTCCCGCCCACAAGTAGAGCACAGGAGGAAGTCCCGCCCACAAGTAGAGTACAGGAGGAAGTCCCGCCCACAAGTAGAGCACAGGAGGAAGTCCCGCCCACAAGTAGAGCACAGGAGGAAGTCCCGCCCACAAGTAGAGCACAGGAGGAAGTCCCGCAAACAAGTAGAGCACAGGAGGAAGTCCCGCCCACAAGTAGCGCACAGGAGGAAGTCTCGCCCACAAGTACAGCACAGCAGGAAGTCCCACCCACAGGTAGAGCACAGGAGGAAGTCTCGCCCACAAGTAGAGCACAGGAGGAAGTCTCGCCCACAAGTAGAGCACAGGAGGAAGTCTCGCCCACAAGTAGAGCACAGGAGGAAGTCTCGCCCACAAGTAGAGCACAGGTGGAAGTCCCGCCCACAGGTAGAGCACAGGAGGAAGTCCCACCCACAGGTAGAGCACAGGAGGAAGTCTCGCCCACAAGTAGAGCACAGGTGGAAGTTCCGCCCACAGGTAGAGCACAGGAGGAAGTCCCACCCACAGGTAGAGCACAGGAGGAAGTCCCACCCACAGGTAGAGCACAGGAGGAAGTCCCACCCACAGGTAGAGCACAGGAGGAAGTCCCACCCACAGGTAGAGCACAGGAGGAAGTCCCACCCACAGGTAGAGCACAGGAGGAAGTCCCACCCACAGGTAGAGCACAAGAGGAAGTCCCGCCCACAGGTAGAGCACAGGAGGAAGTCTCGCCCACAGGTAGAGCACAGGAGGAAGTCTCGCCCACAAGTAGAGCACAGCAGGAAGTCCCACCCACAGGTAGAGCACAGGAGGAAGTCTCGCCCACAAGTAGAGCACAGCAGAAGGTCACACCCACAGGTAGAGCACAGGAGGAAGTCCCGCCCACAGGTAGAGCACAGGAGGAAGGCCCACCCACAAGTAGAGCACAGGAGGAAGTCTCGCCCACAAGTAGAGCACAGGAGGAAGTCTCGCCCACAGGTAGAGCACAGGAGGAAGTCTCGCCCACAGGTAGAGCACAGGAGGAAGTCCCACCCACAGGTAGAGCACAGGAGGAAGTCCCACCCACAGGTAGAGCACAGGAGGAAGTCCCACCCACAGGTAGAGCACAGGATGAAGTCTCGCCCACAAGTAGAGCACAGCAGAAAGTCAAATCCACAGGTAGAGCACCAGAGGGAAGTATCACCCCTAACATCACCCAGAACAAGAAAACGATATGCTCTTTAGCCTTTGTTCTCAATACTGCCCTTCACATTCACAGCCTGAATTAAGTATAACAGTTTTAGGAGTCACTGGGGGGCAACTGTATCCTTGTTAGGAGGATGGATTTTTCCTGTGTGTTCAAAAAAGAGGCACCGCTCGCACACCAGAGTGTCAGGGAATCCTTTTTGTATTTTCCTGTGTGTTAACAGGACTGCTTAATGTATCCCTTTAAAATCCTATATCCCAAATTGTCCTCTTGCTGTGTGTTACATCTTCCAAATAAACCTCTAGGGGCCCTATCTTACAGAGTCAATGCAAATAAACCTCTAGGGGCCCTATCTTACAAAGGCAATGCAATTAAACCACTAGGGGCCCTATCTTACAGAGTCAATGCAATTAAACCACTAGGGGCCCTATCTTACAGAGTCAATGCAATTAAACCACTAGGGGCCCTATCTTACAGAGTCAATGCAATTAAACCTCTAGGGACCCTATCTTACAGAGTCAATGCAATTAAACCTCTAGGGGCCCTATCTTACAGAGTCAATGCAATTAAACCTCTAGGGGCCCTATCTTACAGAGTCAATGCAATTAAACCTCTAGGGGCCCTATCTTACAGAGTCAATGCAATTAAACCTCTAGGGGCCCTACCTTACAGAGTCAATGCAATTAAACCTCTAGGGGCCCTATCTTACAGAGTCAATGCAATTAAACCACTAGGGGCCCTATCTTACAGAGTCAATGCAATTAAACCTCTAGGGACCCTATCTTACAGAGTCAATGCAAATAAAACTGTACAGAGTAGGGAGACCAAAGGGAATGCTTTGGTTCTCACCAGCCGAGGCTTCTGGGAATGAAGAGTCACATTACCTTCTCCAGCTGGGCTCCTGTTGTGGTGAGAGGTAGGACACGTTGTAAGGTGAGCTGTCCAAGTGGCCATGTTAAAGAAAGGAATCCGTGCAATGTCTGACTCTATGTGCTGCTCTATTCATCTATTGCTGCTCTTCCCGGTCTTCTATCTGTCATATAAGCACCAATCCAACTACAGGAAGGACTTCTACCATTTAACCTGACAGTTAGGGGTCTCCAAAATCAAGATCAACTAATAAAAGTGTGGCCTGTGACAATGTATAATCTTGTCTCCCACTCCTACAGCCTCCATTCACCAAATGCTCAGTCCCAAATACAGTGGGACTGAGCATACTCCAATATATAACAGGGGATTAAAGCATGCTGGGAGGCGTAGTCCAGAGTAGTGTTCTTAAACGGGTTGTTCGACTTTAAAATAACGGTTAGTATGATGTACAGAGTTATATTCTGAAACAATCTGCAATAGTTTTCATTTTTTAGTATTTGTAGTTGATTTAGCATTTTATTCAGACACTCTTGAGTTTGCAGTTTCAGCAATCTGGTTGCTAGGGTCCAAATTCCCCTAGCAACCACACACTGATTTGAATAAGAGACTGGAATATGAATAGGAGAGGCCAGAATAGAAAGATGAGCAATAAAAAGTAACAATAACAATACATTTGTAGCCTTACAGAGCATTTGTTTATTTTCTGGGGTGAAAAGCAGGAAAGAATCAGAAGAAGAAGGAAAATAATTTAAAAAATTAAGACCAATTCAAAAGTTGCTTAGAATTGTCCTTTCTATAACATACTACTAGTTAACTTAAAGGTGAACCACCCCTTTAATGCACTTTGTTTTCTCACCAGGGCCTGGGGCCCAATAAATACAAGGGGGGAATCCTGAGTGATCCTGTTCTGTATTCGTGGGTTCCTTGTTCTTTCTGCACATCTGTTTGGTCCTACACAGACTTTAAATACAGTATAATATCATCCACAACTGGACTCTCACACTGTCTGACAAGGACAAAATGTACCACCAGTATCCACGATTGCATTGTCACTGCAGAATTGCATTCATCATTAAAGGGGTTGTTCACCTTTAAATTAACTGTCAGTATGATGTAGAGAGGGATATTCTGAGACAATTTGCAATTGGTTTTCATTTTTTATTATTTGTGGTTTTTGACTTATTTAGCTTTTCATTCAGCAGCTCTCCAGTTTGTAATTTCAGCCATCGGGTTGCTAGGGTCCAAATTTCCCTAGCAACCATGCACTGATTTGAATAAGAGACTGGAATATGAATACGAGAGAGTCTAAATGGAGTAAAAAAAAATAGCAAATACAATACATTTGTAGCCTTGCAGAGCATTTGTTTTATTTTATTTGGGGGACAGGCAAAAGGCAAATAACTCAAAAACTATAAAATACGAAAAACTGAAGATAAAAGGAAAGGTTGCATAGGATTGGCCATTCTATAATATACTAAGAGTGAACTGAAAGGAATTGTTCAGTATAAAAATAAAAACTGGGTAAATAGACAGACTGTACAAAACAAATAATGTATCTAATATAGTTAGTTGGGCAAAAATGTAATGTATAAAGGCTGGAGTGAGTGGATGTGTAACATAATAGCCAGAACACTACTTCCTGCTTTTCAGCTCTCTAACTCTGAGTTAGTCAGTGACTATAAGGGGGGGCCCATGGGACATAACTGTTCAGTGAGTTTGTAATTGATCCTCTGCATTCAGCTCAGATTCAAAAGCAACAGTTATGTCCAATGTGGCCCCTCAAGTCACTGATTGGTTACTGCCTGGTAATCGGTGGAAAGCAGGAGAGCTGAAACGCAGGAAGTAGTGTTCTGGCTATTATGTTACACATCCAGTCACTCCAGCCTTTATACATTACATTTTTGCCTAACTAACTATATTAGATACATTTTTTATTTTGCACAGACTATTTATTTACCCAGTTTTTATTTTTATACTGAACTGTTCCTTTAAAGGCAAGCAGCAGGCAGCAGTGAGAGCTGGGGGCACACTATGTCAGACAGTAAAGGATATGTGGCGCATAAATCGACGCAGGGGTGACATCATACTCCGGGGGTCTCTCTGAACTCTCTCCACAAGACCATGGTGGCGGGTGTTGCGAGACGATTCCAGCGGGGAATGCGGGGGGCCCTGCAGCACAACAGAGGGGGATTAACGGAACTATAACCAGAGACAGGGGGAAGTGATTGAGAGAACAACAAGTCACCTGATACTCCACACTGCCGCTGCCAATCTGGTTGACGTTGGGAAGGGACCCTCCATAGTATCGACCCCTCATGTGCCCCATCCTCACCTTCTGCACCTGCAACTGAATCACACACACAGCTCAGTAGCAAGATAGATAGATAGATAGATAGATAGATAGATAGATAGATAGATAGATGATAGATAGATAGATAGATAGATAGATAGATAGATAGATAGATAGATAGATAGATGATAGATAGATAGATAGATAGATAGATAGATAGATGATAGATAGATAGATAGATAGATAGATAGATAGATAGATAGATAGATAGATAGATAGATGATAGATAGATAGATAGATAGATAGATAGATAGATAGATAGATAGATAGAGATACAGATGATATAAAGGTCACAGGGCGCACTGCTACATGAATTATCCCAAGTTGGGAGCATTACTGTCTGTATCAGGTCTCACTGGGGAAGGACGGGGTTAATAATGGCACTGTCTGTGACAGGCCTGGCTGGGGAAAAAGGGGTTAATAGCATCACTGTCTGACCGGGAAGGAAGGGGTTAATAATGTCACTGTCTGTGCCAGGTCTGACTGGGAAGGAAGTGGTTAATAATGGCACTGTCTGGGAAGGAAGGGGTTAATAATACCAATGTGACAGGTCTGACTGGGAAGGAAGGGGTTAATGTCACTGTCTGACTGGGGAAGGAAGGGGTTAATAATGTCACTGACTGACAAGGAAGGCGTTAATAATGTCACGGTCTGTCTGACAAGGAAGGGGTTAATATTGTCATTGTCTGACTGGGAAGGAAGGGGTTAATAATGCCAATGTGTGACCGGTCTGACTGGGAAGGAAGGGGTTAATGATGTCACTGTCTGACAAGGAAGGGGTTAATAATGTCACTGTCTGACTGGGAAGGAAGGGGTTAATAATGCCAATGTGTGCCAGGTCTGACTGGGAAGGAAGGAGTTAATGATGTCACTGTCTGACAAGGAAGGGGTTAATAATGTCACTGTCTGACTGGGAAGGAAGGGGTTAATAATGCCAATGTGTGCCAGGTCTGACTGGGAAGGAAGGGGTTAATGATGTCACTGTCTGACAAGGAAGGGGTTAATAATGTCACTGTCTGACTGGGAAGGAAGGGGTTAATAATGCCAATGTGTGACAGGTCTGACTGGGAAGGAAGGGGTTAATAATGTCACTGTCTGACAAGGAAGGGGTTAATAATGTCACTGTGTCTGACAGGTCCCAGGTTGGGGGGATATGACTATAGGGGGGTATCACTTCCTGTCACGGGGGATAAGAGTAGAATCGCCTCACAGGTGAGATTATATAGTGAGATATAACAGGTGAGATATAATGAGAGACAGGCGAGTGGCGGAGCGGAAATACCCGGGTGGAGCCGATGTTCATCATGACCTCATCGAAGGCAGCCGTCTCCTCCGCTTGTCTCTGGCGCTGCAGGGCGATCTTTTCGCTGAATTTGCGCGGGTTGGAAAACGAGGCTGAGCCCGGCCCGTTGGCCCCCGCCGAAGCAGCCATCTTTCGTCCTTTCCGCCGAGAAAGATCCCGGTGGAAACCACAGCGGCGAGGCACACCGGGAGACGTAGTTCCCAAGCGCCGCCGAATTCCTGAAAGTCAAGGCGACACCGCTAGTAGCGAAACTACATCTCCCGTCGGCCCACACGTTACGTAGCCAGCTGGCCACCCTCTCCGTGTCGGGAACTGAAGTTCGAAGCGCTTTAAAATGGATGTACGTAAAGCGATTAAAAACTACAACTCCCATGCTGCACCGAGGCAGTTACCTTCTCCGGCCCGTCAGATTGTGCCTGTGGCGCTTCAATCGCAGATTGTGTGTGAAGGGAAATAATGGGCGGGGCTGGAGAACTGCTCGGGAAGCGGTGTAACTGCACTGGAGGGAATAGTGGGGAGGAATATACACTGTGTGACAGAATACAATGCAAATGTATCAGATATACGTGCAGAAATAGCAACTCACAGGAATTATATGATGTCACAGCTTCCATGTTAGAATGACAACTGCCCCTCCCCCATTACTGAAAATAATATCAAATTACCTCAGAAAACCGTTTTTATAGATTTGTTCCTTTTCTACAAAAGAATATCAACCTCCCTCTTTTCTTTCTTTCCATATTATTAACGTTGGTATCGAGTATTATTTGTAGCTAGGGTTGCTAAATACCGGCCTTCCTCTATATTTATCTTTATTCCCTATTAATAACATTGGGATCACTGACCTTCCTATATATTTATCTTTATTCCCTATTAATAACATTGGGATCACTGGCCTTCCTATATATTTATCTTTATTCCCTATTAATAACATTGGGATCACTGACCTTCCTATATATTTATCTTTATTCCCTATTAATAACATTGGGATCACTGACCTTCCTATATATTTATCTTTATTCCCTATTAATAACATTGGGATCACTGACCTTCCTCTATATTTATCTTTATTCCTCTTAATAACATTGGGATCACTGACCTTCCTATATATTTATCTTTATTCCCTATTAATAACATTGGGATCACTGACCTTCCTATATATTTATCTTTATTCCCTATTAATAACATTGGGATCACTGACCTTCCTCTATATTTATCTTTATTCCTCTTAATAACATTGGGATCACTGACCTTCCTATATATTTATCTTTATTCCCTATTAATAACATTGGGATCACTGGCCTTCCTATATATTTATCTTTATTCCCTATTAATAACATTGGGATCACTGACCTTCCTATATATTTATATTTATTCCCTATTAATAACATTGGGATCACTGGCCTTCCTATATATTTATCTTTATTCCCTATTAATAACATTGGGATCACTGACCTTCCTATATATTTATATTTATTCCCTATTAATAACACTGGGATCACTGACCTTCCTATATATTTATCTTTATTCCCTATTAATAACATTGGGATCACTGGCCTTCCTATATATTTATCTTTATTCCCTATTAATAACATTGGGATCACTGACCTTCCTATATATTTATCTTTATTCCCTATTAATAACATTGGGATCACTCACCTTCCTATATATTTATCTGTATTCCCTATTAATAACATTGGGATCACTGACCTTCCTATATATTTATCTTTATTCCCTATTAATAAAATTGGGATCACTGACCTTCCTATATATTTATCTTTATTCCCTATTAATAACATTGGGATCACTCACCTTCCTATATATTTATCTTTATTCCCTATTAATAACATTGGGATCACTGGCCTTCCTATATATTTATCTTTATTCCCTATTAATAACATTGGGATCACTGACCTTCCTATATATTTATCTTTATTCCCTATTAATAACATTGGGATCACTCACCTTCCTATATATTTATCTGTATTCCCTATTAATAACATTGGGATCACTGACCTTCCTATATATTTATCTTTATTCCCTATTAATAAAATTGGGATCACTGACCTTCCTATATATTTATCTTTATTCCCTATTAATAACATTGGGATCACTCACCTTCCTATATATTTATCTTTATTCCCTATTAATAACATTGGGATCACTGACCTTCCTATATATTTATCTTTATTCCCTATTAATAACAATGGGATCATATCACTGGCCTTCCTATATATTTATCTTTATTCCCTATTAATAACATTGGGATCACTGAGCTTTCTGGATAATAGATCCCATACCTGTAATTAAAGGATTGGCCTGACTCATCAGGCAGAACGTAGATAGAAATAGGGTTGCTAACCACCAGAGTTGGACATCTCAATTTTTCTGTTGCCGTCCATTTAAAACATTCTGTCTAGTTTAAAACATTGAGAAAACCAACAGGAATCTGTGCGTCTAAGTGATGGTGTCATAACTCCATTCGTATTTAAATGTTATTGTTTTTCCAAGAGCAGAAACTTTGACAAAATATGAAGGCTGAACAGTGATGCTTTTATTTATAATACAGTAGGTGGAGCCATCTTGATTGTTCAAGAGATTAATACACGAGTTACACCACTGCATCATTGCGCCTGCCTCTGATGTCATCATGCCCACGCCGACATCACTACCCCACCCCCCACTGGCAAAGGTGGAACCCAGAAGTTTCACTATGAGCAGGTCTGGACCAGGATGCAAAATAGGCCCTGACATTCCCAGTACTCAGAGGCCCAAACAGCTCCCCAGCAGCCCAATAAATAGTGTCTATGTGATCTTACAGCAGCCCCTCAGTCATTTCCCACAACAGTCTGTGCCTGGCTGTAGTTCAGCAAGGTCCCAGCCATACCACCATTTTCTGCTCTGGAGACTCCGTAATGACCGCAGGAGCTACTCATCTTCTTCAACTGTCACATCCCGATGAATCCCAGTCATACTACTCCTACACTAAATACTAATAGGATTCAGTCACTCTCCTGAATCAATGCATAACCTCTCTTTGAGAATACAGCTATAGGATCCATTATCCAGAAAGCTCCACATTACAAGAATGCCGTCTCCCATAGACTCCATTATAATCAAATCATTTGAATAATTTTTTAAATGATTTCCTTTTTTCTCTGTAATAATAAAATGGTAATAAGATATAATTAATCCTTATTGGAAGCAAAACCAGCCTATTGGGATTCATGTTTTAAATATTTTTTTAGTAGACTTTGGGGTAGGACTACACGGGCGTTTTCATCGCGATCTGCAAAAATGCAGACGGCAAGTCGGATGCGACGGAAATAAGTTAAGCAATAGCTGCGCGCTGCGTCTGCATCCGACAGTTGTGTCGCGTCGGATCAATGCTACGACTTCATGCGACATTTGTAAATCTCACCTTATTTCCGTCGCTTCCAACTTGACGCTTGCGTTTTTGCACAGCGAGTCTGATCGTGCTGAAAACGCTTGTGTAGTCCTACCCTTAGAGGCACATTTATCAAAGGTCGAATTTTAAATTAATATGTGTTTTTAAAAACTCCCATAATCTCCCATTAACTCGAAATTCAACCAATCGAATTATTAAAAAAAAAATCTAATTTGCAAAACTCAGGTGAATAGGATCGAGCAAAAACTCGAATCCTATTCGATTTGCGTTTCAAAAAGTCAATTCGAGTTTTTTCTCCGAAAAAAACTCAAATGTCAGGAAGGCTGCAAACAACTCCAAATTGTTGCCAGAATGTCTCCCATTGACTAAAACAGCAATTCGGCAGGTTTTAGGTGGCAAGAGAAGGGAAGAGACATTTCTGTATAACTTCCTATTCCACGGCCACACCTTGAACCTCCTGCATTGCCCCACAGTTGCCACCTTTTCCGGAAAAAAATACCAGCCTTCCTATATTCTTGCCTTTTTTTCCTATTAAAGGACCAGTGATTTTTAAAACAATTCGTTAGTATACCACGAAAAAAAAAACCCCACCAAGACTAATGAAACTTTAAAATCTCACAGCTTTTATTAAGAAATAACTTACCGAAACTCCGCTTGCACTCCTCTTCAGAAAAAGCGATCTGTTGATCCATCATGTGGCGCTCGATTTCTCTTCCCTGCCTTCCTTATAGGAGATAGCCAGGAAGGAAAAATTGAGCGCCGCACGATGGATCGCTGCAGTGTCACCTTTTCTGAAGAGGAGCGCAAGTGGAGTTTTGGTAATTTATTTCTTAATAAAGGCTGTGCGATTTTAAAGTTTAATTAGTCTCTGTGTTTTTTTTGTCGTGGTATGCTAATGAATTTTGTTTTTTTTTTGTTTTTTTTAAATTGATGTTACTGGTCCTTTAATAACATTGGTATCAAGCATCATATTTACTGGCCAGGCCGGAAAAATACAGGCCAGCTGGCAACCATACTCATGGGTCATACAGTTGCCAATACAAAGGCAGTCTTGATCTCACTCAGCCCTAATATCTGTTCATTTATTTTGCTTTTTCCAGACTGGAGAGGTTTTTAATAGAGAGGCAAACCCACAGCAGGTTCAAAATAAGCCATTTTAATAAAGCCTGTGTGTTAGGTACCAAAGAACAGCTTGTTAGTAACTACGTGAGTATACAAATGGCATTGGTATAATAAAAATAGATCCGTACATAAATATTACAAAATATTCTTTAGCATAGCAGAAATATAAAGGGCAAGTTTAACCCTACTTTGTTTGAATGCAGATGCACCCCACACATTTTTCCTGTCATTTGGTCCTAATTGTTGTTTCTTGGGAAGTGACAGTTAGGAATGGCAGCAGGGGTAGCTTGGCAGGGCTGTGAAAGAGTTAATCAGATCTTGATGAAGAGGACAGCAGCGATCGCAGAGAAGCCACAAAGCAACACGAGGACTCTGTCGATCTGAGGGTGGTGAGAGCTCAGCTCATGGGGCAGGATCTCCAGGAAGGTCACGTATAGAAATGCCCCAGTAGCCATTCCCTCCAGGACACTGCGGGTTAACTGTTCCACTGGGTCTGCCTGCCCAGCCCATGCAATGCCAAGCCCAATGCCCAGTGGGCACATAAAGGAGTAAAAGAAGAGACACACCAGCATGGCCCGGATGTGCAGGCGCCCCTGTCCCAGCCTCAGGATCAGACTGAAGGACATGATGCTCTTATGGACAAGCAGAGCCAGGCAGCTCTTCAGTACCTCTCCACGTCCCTGCTGGAGCCCCAGGGCCACACCTTCCATGGCCGAGTGCAGCGACAGGGACAGGATCAGTGCCATAGTTCTCACTGCAGAGTGAGCATTCACATCAACATGCACATGATGCATCCCAACTCCGCTGTGTACGAGGCCGGGCGACCCCAACAGGGCATCCTTTTCCTCCGAGTAGCCGGCCTGGTCCTTGTAACCCATGGCAACCTGCTCCATTATCAGCACCAGGAAAAAACCCATGGCCATGATAAACTCTTGCAGAGGGAACTGCAGCTGGGAGCAAAGAAAGTGACTGTTACACGAGCGGCAGGATTAAAGGGAAACAGACAGCTGTAAAATATACTATGTACACACAAAACTGTTTACATTTTGAGTTAAAAGCAAATTAAAGGACAAACAACTGTGTGGGGGGGGGGGTCAATACACTGTGCCACCATGTTTGATCCAATCATTAAGTATCCTATGCTTTAATTGTATAAATGCCATGTTACTCACTGTGATGTTTAACCCTTGAAGAGCGTCACTGATAGAGGCCAGGTAACTGGGCATGAGATCCAGAACACAAGTAGAAAGGAAGACGCCTCCTGAGAAGCAGCTGATGAGACTCAGCAATCGCTGCCTGGTACCTGTGACAGCACAGGGAGTAAAGGGTTAATCTCTAATTGCAGGGGTACTTACTGTACATGTAAGGGGGAATATTACTGCACAAGGTAGGTTTAACCGCATTTAGCCTGCCCAGCCCAGACAGTGCCACTAGGTGTAGCCTTACCAGAGGTAACTGTGCTCCCTTTGTGCCTGAACAGAAACAGAGGGACGAGGCCACTGACAATGGTGAGAAGCAGCAGAGTAACCAGTGACCCCAACTTTAACTCAGTGGCAAAAACTGACAGGGGGGCAGAATCCAGCCCTGGACTCCAAACTGCCTTCTCCATGTCTTTCTCTTCTGTTACCCCAGCCTGAAAGAAGCAACAATTCCACTTTTAGACATGGGGCAAATGGGCTTTATTCTCCTACAGAGGAGACAGAGGCAGCGGGGGCAGCAGGAGAAAGCACAGAGGGGAGATGAAATGGGGGATCATTTGATATGGTGAAAGGTTAAAAGGGGTAATATGCAGCAATGTGAGGGGGAGAGTAGGGGCAGTATGAGAAGACAGAAATGGGGTAATTAGGGGTAATACAGGGGAAGCAGAAGATAGAGGAGTGGTAGTTAGGGGTAATACAGAGGCAATATCAGGAGACGAGGCAAAACAAAGATGGGGAAGGAGGGGAATTATACAGGGACTGTACGGGGAGACATGAGGGGTAATACAGAGGTAATGTGAGGAGACAGAAGAGAGAAAGTAGAGTAGGAATAATACAGGGACAGTGTGGGGGTAACAGGAGGAGTATGAGGGGTAATACAGGGACAGTGTGGAGGTAACTGAAGGGGGAGGGGTAGCAAGGGGTAATGGAGGGGGGGAAGAGTAATACAGGGACGGAATGGGGTAACAGGAGTACAAAACAGGGGCAGGAGGAGTATGAGGGGTAATACAGGGACAGTGTGGGGGTAACAGGAGGAGTATGAGGGGTAATACAGGGACAGTGTGGGGGTAACAGGAGGAGTATGAGGGATAATACAGGGGCAGTGTGGGGGTAACAGGAGGAGTATGAGGGATAATACAGGGACAGTGTGGGGGTAACAGGAGGAGTATGAGGGGTAATACAGGGACAGTGTGGAGGTAACTGAAGGGGGAGGGGTAGCAAGGGGTAATGGAGGGGGGGAAGAGTAATACAGGGACGGAATGGGGTAACAGGAGTACAAAACAGGGGCAGGAGGAGTATGAGGGGTAATACAGGGACAGTGTGGGGGTAACAGGAGGAGTATGAGGGGTAATACAGGGACAGTGTGGGGGTAACAGGAGGAGTATGAGGGATAATACAGGGGCAGTGTGGGGGTAACAGGAGGAGTATGAGGGGAATAATAAAGGGACAGTGTGGGGGAGACATGAGGGGGAGGAAGAGACGGAAATGGGGAAGGAGAGGGGTAAATGGAGGGGCAGCAGACAGTACAGGCCGGGGTATATGACAGAGGGGTGGATAACGAGGCAGAGAGAGGGTTACACAGCGGAGAGAGGGTTAAGATTATCACAGATTCCGAAACAAACTTACCATCGGCGACACTAGAACTTTGTCAATGCGCATGCGCACGGGGCCGCCATCTTTCTACACCCGGAAGTTAGCGCGACCCTCAGGGACCCCTGCGAGAAGCGGCTGAAACCCTCATACGGGGCGTCTCCCGGGTCCTCAGGGAGGGAATAAATGTGCCACTGAGTCGGGCCCCCCGCGCGGGAGAGACGGAGACATTTAGGCTTCTGCGGTGCATCCTGGGTAATAACGGGACCGAGTGCAGTGATTTATTCTCCCGCCTGAGCTGCAGCTGCTGGACTCTGAGGTAATGACGGACACAGACAGTGTAACACCGACCCACCAGTGACTTGTGTGGGAAAAGGACTGAGAAACACGTTTGTTTTATGTCCCTGTGAGATAATTCTCCTCCTCCCTGGCTCCTTATTTATATTCCATTTATCTGAGTGTCTTATTTATATTCCATTTATCTGACTGTCTTATTTATATTCCATTTATGTGACTGTCTTATTTATATTCCATTTATCTGACTGTCTTATTTATATTCCATTTATCTGACTGTCTTATTTATATTCCATTTATCTGACTGTCTTATTTATATTCCATTTATCTGAGTGTCTGTCTCTACTTCATTTCCCCAACAATCTGTCCCCCACATTCAGGTATATGAAGGATTTATACATAATGATGTATGTGATAGGGGCTGGGAATGTTCTGATTGGGCCAATGGAATCTGTTCCCTCATTTTCCTTCTCCCCCATCTTTCCTCTTCCTTCTCCCTCCTCTTTCCTCTTCCTTCTTCTTCCTCCTTTCCCTCAGCTTCCTTCTTCCTCTCCCTCCTTCCTTTCTCCCTCGTCTTCCTTCTTCCTCCTCCTCCTCCTCGTCCTTCTCCCTCCTCCTCTCCCTCGTCTTCCTTCTTCCTCCTCCTCCTCCTCCTCATCCTTCTCCCTCCTCCTCTCCCTCGTCTTCCTTTCTCCCTCGTCTTCCTTCTTCTCCCTCCTCTTCCTTCTTCTCCCTCCTCTTCCTTCTTCTCCCTCGTCTTCTTTCTCCCTCATCTTCTTTCTCCATCATCCTTCTCTGTCCCACCGTGACCAGTCAGTCCATTTGTCTTCCCATAGAGGGTGATCATGTCCGGGTGGAACAGTCTCAGTGCCAGAGAGAAGATGGTGCTGACAGTGGGTGTCTCCGCCGGTGCCGTGGCTCTCTATGTCTGTTACAGCAAGTACCGTGACAGGAGTTGGGAGAAGCGCGGCCCCCAGAGAGACCACCTAAGCCCCAGTACCTCTCCAGGTGAGCTGGATATAACAGAAACCAGTGGGGGCAAATGGCAGATTTTCTATGAGAGAGAATTCTGATTGCTTGGGGCAGTATTCCCACGGGCAGCTTCACATCATGTCATTCATTTGCCACTGATTTGGGGGCGTTCCCTGTAGGCGCCTATTGGGCAAGGGAAATCCCTAAATTTCTTCTCTTGAATCCGTAGCACCCAGGTTGTGTGTGTTGGATGGGGAAATCTATGAGCTCCACATGAAGGTCCCATCAGATTCCGTAAAGCTGCTCATTGGGAAAGAGGGCAACATCCGGAAGCGGGTAAGTAGTTCACTCCTATTGTTCATGTACTGGCAATTGTCCAGCTGTCCAACCTGCTGCCCTCCAGCTGCCAATCATATAAAACTCCCAGTATCCCCTGTCAGCCATCAGGCTAGATTTCTCCTGCTGGTATAGCAACACCCAAGAAACTTCTGGCAGCCTTTAACCTTTGTTTATAGATCAGTACTGGGCATAAAAGTGGTTTGTGTTCTTCACAGGTCCGAAAGCAGACAGACGCACATATACAGGTGAAAGAGATCCCAGGCTCCACGGGGGAACACGAGGTGACACTCATAGGCACACAAAAACAGGTCTTCCATGCCCAGGAAATGGTTAACAGAGCCCTGCAAGAGAGCACCATCTTGCAAGTGGAACTGATGTTTCCCTCAAGGTGCATGGGACGCATCATAGGTACGAACACTCCTTCCTAAATCATTACACCCCCAATATAAGACCACCTTATATCACATTGCTACTGGCTGCAGTGGCGGAGCCAGGCCAGAAGAGGGCATGCTATCTGCTCTTTGGCAAAGTCTGTGATCAATTGTTTGTTTGTTTGTATGCACAACTTTATTTCTAAAGCATTGTAAGGACCTGCATCACTGTACAATATATAAAAGTACACACAGAGAGGACAAGTAACCTAATAAATATCCACAAACAATTTAGAGTTCCTGCAGCAAAGTGTTATATTTATCAACAGTAAAGCATCTTGCAGCAGGAACTCTGCATATGGATTGCTCTCCTCATTTTTCTAAATTGTTTGTGGGTACACTAATAGACCAGGGTGAGGCCTAAGAGGATAGAGGCACCGCAGCATTTTGTTTGGGCAGTGTGCTGCAATACTCACAATTATCCCTAAAGTAACAAAAGAAAAACGACAAAACCTCAAAAAGCAGACGGCACTTCTGAAAATGGAGTTTATTGGAGCTCCTGCTGGAAAAAACCTAACGCGTTTCGGGAGTTATCCCTTAGTCATAGGTCAGCAGTTCACTTGCTACAGAGGGCTTCTTATACACAAGGTGATAGTGCCCTCTAGTGGGCTATCAATAAAATTACATCTTTATTTAAATCCCTTAAAATCTGAAACAAAGTGAAACAATTAAAACATGTTAAAAGAATTTCCTGAAAACAGTGTTCATTAATTAAAAACCAAACAGACTGTCGAGACAGCTTTTGTAGCGGAGATAATACGGGTATCCTACCCCTCTGGTGAGTGTCACTGACAAAAGGGGGGGGTATCGAGGGGCCTGAAGATCCTTCCTACTTGGATGCGACTTATTAATTGCATTAGATTGGGGCCCCTATATTCAGCTCATTAGTACAGATAGCTGATATCATGTCTATAGTTTAGACCATTCGGGATCCTTGTGTCCAATTTAAGGATCCAAAAAGCCTCTCTAAGGTTTAGTTTGTGAGTAATGTCCCCACCTCTAATAGGAACATATACTTTTTCAATAACTTTCACTCTTAGGTCTTTTAGACCATTAGGTGAGCATATTTTAAAATGTCTGCCTACCGGAGTGTTTTCCTCACTGTTGTTGATACTTCTAATATGTTCCCTTATCCTTTCCTTCAGCGTGCGTGATGTACGACCCACGTACTGCTTGTTACAATAACTGCATTCCAATAAATATACCACGTTCCTAGTGTTGCAGTTATAGAACCCAGTATTTTTGAAAACCTGCCCTGATACTTTAGATTTAAAATCTGGCCCAGTAGAGATCACTTGGCATGTCTTACAGACTTTAGCCCCACATTTGTATGTCCCTTTTACTTTTTACTTTTTTACATGACAAATGTGGGGCTAAAGTCTGTAAGACATGCCAAGTGATCTCTACTGGGCCAGATTTTAAATCTAAAGTATCAGGGCAGGTTTTCAAAAATACTGGGTTCTATAACTGCACCTCTTGAGAAAGGCTTCAGTATAGAAGCCGAAACGTCGAAATAAAATTTTGGTTTTTTGGACACCTTTGAAAAGACCTGGTTGTGCGTTTTTTGTACAGCAATTTGGTTTATATATATATATATATATATATATATATATATATATATATATATATATATATATATATATTTCAGATCTTAAGTGCCATGTGATAATAGAGAGTAGGAAGGAGGTTCCTGCCCCATAGAGCTAATCATTTAAGTGAGTGGCTAACAAAAAGGCAAAAATTGGAGGGGAAAAGTGCACAAGGTAAAGGCATTGTCCCTGAAGTGCCAGGACTAAAGTAATGTTCTAGTGCTCCAAAAGGTAGAAGAGGTTTGTTGGTCCAGCTGTGTGTGGGTTCATTATGGCATGCAGCATATATTTAGGCAGTTTATGGTTTCTGTCCCTCTGTGATTGCAGGGCAAGGAGGTGAAAGAATACGTGCCATTACCCGCAACACTGGAGCCAAAATTGAATGTGAGCCAAGAACCAATGAAAGCAAAATGTCACCCACCCGGCGCATCACGGTGACAGGGACCAAAGATCAAGTGGAGGCTGCCACGGTGAGTGGCACCAGATAGGGCAGGGGGTGGTGACGTCCGATAGTATGGCAACATATGGGTAGTTGAATGTGAGTCGTGCCTATTTTTGATTTGGTTGGTGCTATCAGCCATTGGGTAACCCTTTGTGTTTGTGCTGATCATTGTACTGTTCAATCTGTAATTCTAAGTATTCCCTTCTTCTGCTTCCCTCTGTCTCCACCTCTTACAGTTCCATATTCAGAAGGTGTCTGAGGAAGAGCAGAGTATTCAGCAAAGAGCGGCGGAATCTTCTGCATTTCGGTGTCGGCGGAAAGAGGTCATTGCCATTAAGAAGAAAGAGGGGAAGCAGCCTGTGGTGCAGGAGACAAATAGCTATACCCAGGGCAGTAGGGTGCAGGAAGAGAAGAGAGAGGCTGCAGAGTTAATAGGGGAGAGTCTGCTTCGGGTGAACCGACCCAGCAAGGAGAATGTCGCAGACACCACCTATGAAGTGACCAGATTTGAAGGTAAGTGGTGCTGCATCGTTAGACTGAGGCCCGACTTTACTGACAACTGCAGCTTCTCCTAGCCATGCCATGTTATCTGGGGCAACTACAGCAATGAGTAGATTAATAAAAAAAATATTACTTTTTTACATATATTAATATATATGAATTTGTATGTATTTTTACTAGAAATTGAATATCCAGTGAGGGTGAGTATTGACTGTTTCATGCATATAATGTACAGTAGAGCCCCGCTTTTACATTTTCCTGTATTATTCATAGTCCGATGCACATAGGTAGATTGCATTCACATTTTGAGTGTTTTAAAATTTACATTTGTTTTTAGCAGTCCTTGAGAAAACGCAAAAGCGGAATTCTACCGTGTGCCCAGAGGTGTTAACATTGAGAATGTGTATTTAAATACGAAAAACTGAACACAATCAGGACATAATCTGCTTTGAAGTGTTATCCATATCAGTGATACCCAGGCAATACCTGTAGGGTGGCTAGAAGAGGCTTTGAATAGGCAACAACAACAATGAAAGTGTAAACTCTCTGGTTATATAGCTTGTTTCTTTCTGCCTCCTCTCCATTGCAGTTCCCAGCCCCGACTACCCATTCCGAGCAGATGAGTACGTTGATGTTTACGTGTCGGCTGTGGAGAACCCTGAACACTTCTGGATTCAGATCTTGGGCTCCCGGTCGACTCAGCTGGACAAACTGACCTCAGAGATGACAGAACACTACCAAAATAAAAAGGTGAGACCTCTGCATCCCTGTCCAATACAGACTTGAGTGCAAATGGAAGAAATGACACTAATGCCCAGTGACTGGAGTCGTGTCTTTTATTTTGGAACTCTGTCCAGGAGACCTAATGCTACACTGCAGGTTCTACTTCCCATTATACCTTTAGGCCAGGGCCAGAAAATGGCGGATCTCGGCCTGCATTTCTCTGCAGGCCAAGAATCCGCTGCCCCTGCTCTTTCACTCCTGCACTGCCTGCAAAAGGGATGGATTTTGGCAGTGAAACGTGACATTTTGCATTTCTCAATGAAATCTGCCAGCCGTTGAAAAGGCAAGGGGAACAGCAGAGCAGCAGATTCTCATCGCTATGCATCGTCTGGCCATAGCCTTAGCTTATCCTCAATCATAGCTTAAAGGAACAGTAACACCAAAAACTGAAAGTGTTTTAAAGTAATGAAAATACCATGTAGTGTTGCCCTGCACTGGTAAAACTGATGTGTTTGCTTCAGAAACACTACTATAGTTCATATAAACAAGCCGCTGTGTAGCAATGGCGGAATTTGAAAAACGGCTATATGGCACAGGATAAGTAATGGATAACAGATAACATTATGTTCTTCAGAGCTTATCTGCTGTCTGCTGTGTAACTTGAGCCTTTTCTCCTTTGAATAGCTGCCCCCATTGCTACACAGCAGCTTATTTATATAAACAATAGTAGTGTTTCTGTAGCAAACACAGCAGTTTTACTAGTGCAGGGCAACACTGAATTATATTTTTAGTACTTTAAAACAATTTCATTTTTTGATGTTACTGGTCCTTTAAAGGGCCACTCTTGGGTTGTAGGCCAAATAAAACCAAATGAAAGGCAATTATACACTCGCCTATTTGGCCTCTGTCACCTTTGTTAGCCTAACTGGACAAATAGTCACCAAATGAGTGTCTCTTTTCGAGCCATTACTAGTTTTTTTTCTTTATCGTCCCCTTCCAGTGTCTTAGCTGCTGCACCACAGCTTTCCAACTCTCGTGACGTGTTTTTCCTTCTTATAACAGGGAGGCATGACTGAAATCCAGGTGGGTGGCATTGTGGCAGCCCCGTTCCGCTCAGATAATTTTTGGTACAGAGCGAAAGTCCTGGGGTTCCTGGAGAATGGAAACGTGGATTTGTACTTTGTGGATTATGGAGATAACTGGGAAACTGGGCAAGACAACCTCTTCCCTCTTCGGTAAGTGGGCCAGTACCTTGGAGTTTGTTTCCTCTACTATTGAGAGCCACCTATACTGGGTGGCTGTTCCAGGTTTCCAGCCACGCAGCCTTCCTAGTAACTGACTGGCCTAATATGGCCTCTTGTCTGTTCCAGGCACGACTTCCTGAGCCTTCCATTCCAGGCAATAGAGTGTAGCCTCTCTAAAATCTCTCCTAATGGTAAGCAATGACTATAATGTAAATATATAAAGATATTACTGTTATGGCGGGGCGCCATAAAAACAGCAGCACAAAACTGCTTTACAAAAGCAAGAGACCCCCAGACTTTGATAAATACTGATGTCAAGACAAAGGGAATCATTCAACACTGGGCAAATTTGCACCTGGGCAGTTACCCATAGCAACCAATCAGTGATTAGCTTTTTTCAGCCAGCTGCAGGTTGAAAACTGAAAGCAATCATTTGATTGGTTGCCATGAGTTACTGCACAGATACAAATGTGCCCAGTGTTTATAAATAACCCCCAAAGACGTGCAGTTAATCAGTTCCGTTGTCTCCTGTACCCCACAATCTAACACCTCTGTGCTTCTCTGTGGCAGGCGCTACATGGACGGAGGAAGCCCTGGTTTACTTTGAAGACCTGACACATTGTGCCCTGTGGAAACCTCTAATGGCCAAGATCTCCAGCTTCCCCTCTCCAGGTGTCTCGTGCTTCCAGGTCCTGCTGTTTGACTCATCCACTGACCCTGTGAGTCTCACGGGAGAGGGGACACTGCTCATACACATGAATTCTGCCCCTAATCCTGCCACGCTTTTTTCTGTATATGTCTGTGCTATGCCTAACTAAATCCATTATTAGCCCACCCCTTGATACTCTTGATACCACAACCATGGCTTGGCCTCCCTGCTTACACTTCTTCCTTGCCAGGTAACAGACATCAGGCAGAAGTTAATAGTTGATGGGTTTGCGGTGGAAAGTAAGGAGAGTCCCCAACGGGAGGATGAAGAGGGATCATTGGTGGCTCGGCTGCTGGTGAGTGCAGGGGATAGTGTGCAGTCACTGATATGGTTACTACTGTATATACTGTGCTACATAGAATAGATATCCAATTACTACACATATACTGCCATAGTCAGGTCTGAAGTGCAAGCTCCATAGCACCTATTGCACCTATTGGAGCTTCCTAGCTGGTGAGTGGGAATGGTGCGCAAGTTAGGGGGTGTCCCCAAGCTGTCCCCATCTCCCCTCTTCATGCTGTCCTTAGAG
Organism: Xenopus petersii; assembly: GCA_038501925.1. Lineage (NCBI taxonomy): Eukaryota > Metazoa > Chordata > Amphibia > Anura > Pipidae > Xenopus > Xenopus petersii. The sequence goes on along the minus strand of CM076686.1, from coordinate 1,681,284 downwards.
TGCCCTTAAAGGCTGCACTGTATTCACAGATCCAAAGAACTTTACACCCCAGAGTGTGAACTTTACACCTTGAGTGTGAATTGTGGTGCAGGGTACAAAAAAATGGAGTTGTTCATTGCACCATGCGCTGTACTTATTAAGTGATCCATTCTGTGCACAGGGATGTAATAGACTTGTTATACAGCCAGAGCTGTGGAGTCGGAGTCCCCAAAAAAGTACTCACTCCAACTCCGACTCCTAATCACTTTAAATCCAAGCACTGAAAATAATCCAATCAGATTTAAGAGCTTCTATGGATGAGGATATGGCAGAAGCAATTGTGTTTGTAAGAACAATACTTAAATTCATTCTGGGTTATATTTAACCACTATTTCTACAGCTATATGTCCGCTTCAATTCATATATATATATATATATATATATATATATATATATATATATATATATATATATATATATATATATATATATATATATATATATACATGTTGTTTTAGGTTTTGCAGTTGCTTTTAGTTTATGTAGCTTAACTTTCATTTTGGTTTAGTATTTCCAATGGATGTGCTTTTATATTTTTGAGCTTTGGCAGTGATAAACTGCCTCGTATGTTGTCTACTTAACTTCTTTCTATTAACATGGAAAATACATTGGTATATTAACAGGAACAGTAACACCAAAAAATAAAAAAAACTTGAATGGGGGCAGCCATTCAAGTGCTATGTAACCTGTGCATTTTTCAGCTTTGAATGGCTGCCCCCATTGCTACACAGCACTTAACTATAGTAGTACTTATCCGTTATTTACTGTGTATCCTGTGCTTGAATGGCTGCCCCCATGGCTACACAGCAGCTTGTTTATATAAACTATAGTAGTACTTATCCGTTATTTCTCTAGTCGGCCCTCCTGTCAGTGCAGACGTATGGGTTATGTCTTGATCATCTCTGGAGGCAGGACAGAAGATTGATGACTCATGACCCCTCCTTCCTCATATATGTGCTGGCTCCACCTCACTCCTCAGTTCTTTGTCCTGCCCTCGGCGGTGAAGGACAGATTTATTTTTATTTATTTATTTATTCTTTTATCATTATTATTTCTTACAATGCAGCACTGAGGGTACGCAGAGCTACCCGGATTACTGGAGAGCAATCTAGGCTGCAAGCTAGCTAATAGGCACGCTGAGCTGTCTAGGCTATACCTAGCATACATCACTAATGGGCACGCGGAGCTGCCAGGGCTATACCTACTAAACAGGCTAATGGACACGCTGAAGGCTGTCCCAGGCTATACCTTGGAAAAAACATCACTGCCGAACACGCAGAGCTGTTCATTGGGCTGAGCTATAGGACAGATTAGAGCTGTTCATTACACAGCTACTGGTGCACGCAACACTATGGGGGCACGCAGAGCTGCTCAATTGTCAGCTCTACTGAGAACACAGAGCTGCCGCGTACCGTGTATAAGACTGGAACGGGAGACGCATGTTAAATGCATACACGTTCTAAACAGTAAGTATACAAGTGGCAGTGCAAACGCTACCAGTTCTCTCCATTACCAGGCCACGCCGGGTGTATCCCACAGGGCGCGGCGGACCGACGGTCATCAATGTGCGTGGTCGGCACGCCTACTGTACACTTCGCCGCAAGACTTAGACACGCACAGTACTAGAGGCGCAGCGTAAGTGCGCACTGACGTCATTGGCGCGACACAGGAGCAGAGCGCGAGCAGCTTCATGTACTCATCACAAGCTGCGCATACAAGTTACAACCAGCAGATTCCTCACACGCTTTACCACAGCTAAGGAATGCACAGGTACATCATTTGTACACAGTGATTATACTAATAATGAAGAGGGCAGATTCACTCACAGAATTGAGAGCGGAGATACAGTCAGTAAAGAAGGGCAAGAAAACAGAAAGATTGCCTAAATGTAGGAACATGCAAACATTCCCTCAGAAAAACGGAAAAGACTTATTGTACTGACTGTAAGCCCTATAAGGCCACAGACTTACCTGGAACCACCAGTCTTATCTCCCAGACCAAACAACAGTCAGAGGAGAACTGTTGATTCCAAATACTTCTCCTACTGGACATATCACCCACTGACTCTGTACCACCAATAATGGGTACCCCAATTACATTAGCTACCCCATCTACATTGCAGGCAATGCCAGCCACCACACAGGGCGGGGTGGTCTATGCCATGGGCTCAAACCCCAGCGCCTCAACCACAACCCCCAGTGCCACAACAATTTTTGGAGAATTTCTCCAATGGATTATGCACTCAGTGCAACCACCACAACCCAACCACATCAAGTGACCGCAAAAGACGCAAAAATCCAGTACACATTTCAGATTCTTCTGAATCTGAGGAAGGGTTAGTTTCAGACTCGGATGAGGAAAAACACCCTGAATTCACATCTGATAAATCTGACCATTCAGAAGCCAAATCAGATACTGACTCTGAGGAAGAGAAACAAATCCTTGCTAGACCCAGACATGTCTAAGAAGTTAATACGTCAAATGTTACAGACATTAGAAATTAAGGATGAATCCATTCCTCTATCAAAGGCAGATAGCTTCTAGGGGGTCATAGGAAAAGTAAGTTAGCCTTTCCAGTATTTAAGTCAGCTACACAAGCGATTGAAGCAGAGTGGAACCAGCTGGAAAGAACGCATTGCACTCACTCAGAGATTTTTTTAAACTTTTCCAGTTCCAGAGGAACATGAAAAGAAGTGGGATAAACCTCCTAAGGTTGATTCCGCAGTAGCTCGCCTTTCTAAACACACAGCCTTACCAGCCGGAAGAGGCCGCTTTTAAGGACCCACTAGACCGCCGCATGGAGTCAACACTGAAGAGAGCGTATGTACAGGCAGCAGCTGCATTACGGCCAGCAGTGCATCAGCAGGACTAGCCCGCACGGCTAGACATTGGGCCCTCGAACTGGCTCGCCAACCACCTTCCTCACAACAACAACTCCAGTTCAGAGGTGGATAGATTGGCAATGGCATAGGTTTTCTAGCAGAAGCTTCCATTGAAATGGTTTAAACTGGCGGCAAAGGCAACTACCAATGCTATAGTTGCACGACGTGCTCTATGGCTTCGTCACTGGACTGGTGACACAGCCTCAAAACTTCGACTATTGTCTCTTAGATATACAGGCGAGTCCTTATTCGGCCCTGATTTAAAACAGATCATAGCGGAAGTGACAGGGGGCAAGAGTACCTTCCTACCAATGGGGAAAAAGACAGAGATTTTGATAATCCCAACAGGTTCTCCGGGCAAGAGAGGTTGGGAACCAGCAATCCAGACCTTTTCGTCCCTTTCGCTCCAGCTACAGGTCATCCCGAATGATCAGAGTAACAAAGGCAGCAGGCCCAACAGAACCGAAACACAAAGAAACCAGCTACATCCAAACCTGGCTCTGCCTGACTCCAGGCAGAGAATACAAGCTGTGGGGGGCAGGCTACAAAGATATTTGGTGCGAATGGGAGACGCATGTAACGGACGATTGGGTGCTCACCATAATTCAGCAAGGTTACAGGATACCTTATTCCTCCCACCTGCCTTCCCACAGGTTCATACCTACCACAACAGCCCCACACAGACAACTACATCTACAAGAAGCAGTTCACCAATTAGTCAGCATGGGAGGTCATAGTGAGAAGTCCCATCTCACCACAAGTTCAAGGGTTTTTTACTCAAACCTTTTCCTGGTCAAAAAGAAAGAGGAACATTCAGACCCGTTGTCAATCTAAAACCATTGAATCTCATGGTACCCAACAAAAGGTTCAAGATGGAATCTGTAAGATCTGTCATAGCAGCCATTGGAACGAAACGCATACATGACTTCCATAGACTTGCAGGATGCCTACCTGCATATACCCATACACCCAGTGTCCCAACGCTATCTTCGATTTGCAATTCAAGACAAGCATTACCAGTTTGTGGCATTGCCCTTTGGACTTTGTACTGCGCCACGCATTTTTACCAAGGTTCTCACCCCAGTAGTGGCCTACCTCAGGTCTCTAGGAATCCGGTAATACCCTACTTAGACGATCTGCTCATTGCCGCCCCCCTCAGAAAGCCAGGCAACCAAAGCCACGACCACATGCATACAAGTACTGAACCAGCATGGTTGGATTATTCAACACACACAAGAGCAGTCTCATACCCAGCCAGACAATTCTGTTCCTGGGACTTCTTTTCAATTCAGTCACCAAGAAAGTGTATTTACCCCAGGAGAAGATCAACAAATTGATATCCACGACACAGTCATTTCTAACAATGACAACGATCTCAGCAGGGGCATACCTACACCTTCTAGGGCTTATGGTTTCGTCCTTGGAGGCCATCCCCTTTGCCAGGTTTCACATGAGACCTCTGCAACACAACTTCCTCTCCTACTGGAACAAGAACCACAGGGATCTTCAGCAACCTGTCTCGTTGGAGGTCGAAACGAGGGACAGTACTGGCCTGGTGGACCCATCCACTGAACCTCTCAAAGGGCCGAGACTGGTCCTTACCCAGTGGGAGATCATAACTACCGACGCGAGTCTCAGGGGTTGGGGAGCAGTGTACAAGTCACACACCCTTCAAGGGACTTGGTCACCTCAAGATTGTTGTCTCCCCATCAATGTGCTCGAACTGCAGGCTATCGTGCTAGCACTGGAAGGGATGGACTTCGCTCCTTCATTCCCTACCAGTCCGGATTCAATCCGACAACGCCACGGCTGTGGCGTATGTCAACAAACAGGGAGGGCACACGCAGCAAATTAGCAATGATGGAGGTGTCACGCATTCTCACTTGGGCAGAGAACACCGTACCAACAATTTCGGCAGTTTTCATTCCGGGGGGTTCAAAATTGGGAAGCAGACTACCTGAGCAGAACAACAATCGATCAGGGGGAATGGTCTCTCAACAACGAGATTTTCCACTCTCTCACTCAAAGATGGGGAACTCCAGAGGTGGACATGTTAGCCTCAAAACACAATCACAAAGTCCCAACGTACTGTGCCAGAACATGGGGATCCAGGGGCAACCTTTGTAGACACTCTAGTGACAACTTGGAGCTTCAAACTCATCTATGCCTTCCCCCCCACTACCTCTGCTGCCACGAATCTTACGGAAGATCAAACACAACAAGGCAACAGTGATACCGATTGCACCAGATTGGCCCAACAGAGTGTGGTACTCAGATCTTGTACAATTGTCAGCGGCAAGACAATGGCGACTACCTCTACTCCCAGACTTGCTCACGCAAGGGCCTATATCTCATCCCAACATCGCAATGCTCCATTTAACGGCTTTGGCTGTTGAAACCCAATGGTGGACACAACATGGGTTCTCACGGGATGCAATTGACATACTTCTCAGAGCACGCCGACCGTCTACCTCCAAGATCTACCACCAGGTTTGGAAGATTTTCATAACTTGGTGCAACCAACGTCACCTTCAATGGGATCAAGTGCCCACACAGACGATCATTGACTTTCTTACAGACGGGTTCCGAAAGGGGCTGGCCCTCCGGACACTCAAAACTCAAGTCTTAGCTTTGTCTGCGCTTACTCACACTCGCTGGGCTGATGACAGCACTATTATCCAATTCTTCAGGGGAGTTATCAGGGTTTCGGCCTCCCATTAAAGACCCGACACCTTCGTGGGATCTCCCTCTGGTGTTATCTGCATTGCCTAGATCCGCCCATTTGAACCGCTGTCTACGTGTGATCTCAGGTGGCTCTCCCTCAAGGTAGCCTTTCTGATAGCTATTACCTCTGCTAAGAGGGTGTCTGAGATAGCAGCACTATCTTGTAAGGAGCCTTGGTTGGTACTCCATGAAGACAAGGTTGTCCTTCAGACTTTACCAGACTTTTTGCCCAAGGTGGTCTCTCAATTTCATTTAAATAAAGACATTATACTTCCATCCTTTTGTCCACGACGGCGAACCATAAGGAGAGTCGTCTCCACCGTCTAGATGTTGTGAGAGCCGTTTGTATCTACTTGAAACGTTCGCAGCTCATTTTGAAGTTCTAACAGCCTGCTTATTTCATATTCCGGGAAGGACTAAAGGTCAGTCGGTCTCTAAAAGGACCATTGCTAGGTGGCTGGTGGACACATCAATACGTCTTATGATTCCAAGCAGAAGACCAAGACCCCCTTTTCGGTAAAGGCCCACTCTACCAGAGCTCAAAGTACCTCATGGGCTCTGCAGAACATGGCAACACCAGAGCAGATATGCACAGCTGCCACATGGCATCTCCGAACACTTTTGTTCAGTTTTATAAGTTAAATGTTTTCGCTTCTCAGACGGCCGCGTTTGGCCTAAAGTTCTACAAGCTGTCGCAACTACGACTCCATGGTGATCTCTGCTCTATGGACAGGCAAATTCAGCACTACCCACCCATTTGAGGGACAGCTTTTGGACGTCCCATACGTCTGCACTGACAGGAGGGCCGACTAGAGAAAAGGGGGTTTTAGTACTCACCGGAAACCCTTTTCTAGTAGCCCGAACTGTCAGTGCAGTAAGTCCCACCCAGGCTGATTTTACTATGGGTACAGGGGACCTCTTTGTCGCTATCCTTTAATTTCTATCTGTTGTCTCTTGGCTTCATTCTAACCTCTCTGTCTCCACTGTCTGAGCTTTACAAACGAACTGAGGAAGTGAGGTGGAGCCAGCACATATATGAGGGAGGAGGGGTCATGAGTCATCAATCTTCTGTCCTGCCTCCAGAGATGATCAAGACATAACCCATACGTCTGCACTGACAGTTCGGGCCTACTAGAAAGTGTTTTCGGTGAGTACAAAACCCCCTTTTACTGTGTATCCTGTGCTTGAATGGCTGCCCCCATGGCTACACAGCAGCTTGTTTATATAAACTATAGTAGTACTTATCTGTTATCTACTGTTGTATCCTGTGCTTGAATGGCTGCCCCCATGGCTACACAGCAGCTTGTTTATATAAACTATAGTAGTACTTATCTGTTATCTACTGTGTATCCTGTGCTTGAATGGCTGCCCCCCATGGCTACACAGCAGCTTGTTTATATAAACTATAGTAGTACTTATCTGTTATCTACTGTGTATCCTGTGCTTGAATGGCTGCCCCCATGGCTACACAGCAGCTTGTTTATATAAACTATAGTAGTAATTATCTGTTATCTACTGTGTATCCTGTGCTTGAATGCTGCCCCATGGCTACACAGCAGCTTGTTTATATAAACTATAGTAGTACTTGTCTGTTATCTACTGTGTATACCTGTGCTTGAATGGCTGCCCCCATGGCTACACAGCAGCTGTTTATATAAACTATAGTAGTGTTTCTGAAGAAAACACACCAGTTGTACCAGTGCAGAGAAACTGTACATTATATTTTATTTACTTTGATTCACTTTTGGTTTCTGGTGTTTTTTAAAAGAATAGTTTGAGTCGAAGAATTTATGCCTGTATAGAGTTATAAACAACAATGGAGAAGTAAATAGGGAAGCTGTTGTTAGACCCCAGTGTGTCTGTCCCACTAACACCACCCTCTGTGCTGCCCCCCAGGATGAAGTGACCAGCCTCTCCCTAGAACCGGAAACCATTCAGTTTTTCAAGTCGACTGGATGATCCTCAACCCTCAGGTAAGAGTGAGAGTGTGACTGTATTTACTCAGTACAGGTTACATTGGGACTTACACAGTATTGCTCCCCTGCACCGGGGCAAATAAATACTGAGGCTTTATGGTTTAGTGATGGGGGGCTGACTATGCCGGTAGCCTTGGGCTTGCTCCGCGTGTCTAACAGCTGTGTGTGTGCCCAGTAGATGGTTCAATAGAACTGATGAGAGCTGATCCTGAGCCAAAAGCAGCACCCACCTTGGGTCACAAGCCAAAAGTGACGTCCACTCCCGTATGTTACCCAAGAGCTGAAGAAGAGCAGAGGGAAGCCTGGAGGAGAGTATTGCCAAAATTACTATTGGTGACAGCGAGGGCTCATTAGAATCGGGGACTACAGAGACGGCCTCTGAGAATGGCACCACCTCATATGAGGGCTCTCTAAGTGCTCAAAGACTCCTCCATCGACTTAACTGGTTCTTTCACCTCTGAGGAACAGAGCTCTTCCCAACTAGAAGACAGCAGCATATACTCCCCCCGGGGCTGCTTCTACTACCTGACTGACGAGCCCACCTCCAGCTCCATCTTCTACAGCTCCTCCTGTGACGCCATTACCATAAGCTCTGAGAGCGAGGAGGAGGCTGGGCTGGATAAAGGACCTACCAATAAGGGAGAAGACTGAGAATGGGGCTGGTACGAGAATTGAGCCTCTCTGTCACTGGTGAATTGGGATTGTGTGGTACTGTCTCTCTCTCGCATGGGTGATTGGTTTCTCTGGTGTAGGCCCCAAACTAAATTCCCTCCAGAGACTGCTCTTTGCCTCCATTGGCTAGTGAGAAATAGAGCGGCTCTGCAGGGAGGTCCGTAAAGGGGAACTCTGCCTGCATTGGGTTATATAGGAAAGGGGGGTCTATGGGAACCTGTTCATTCTTTGTCTAACGTGCCCATAACCTCTTTGTGTCATATTAACCTTCTTATATTCCTCCCTCTCTTTCAACAGACTCCCCGCAGAGCACCGGGGAGTGAAGACGATGTGATTTTGGTGAAGACTGACCCCCATATTTGGCAGAGAACCAGCCACCATTTCATTTTGCACTATATAAAGTTCCTGTTTCTGTATATATTTGTCTGTTAATAAAAGTTCTAATTAATTAAACATCAACGTGAGATGCGGCACAGCTTCGTACTCAGGGTTTATGGGAGAGCGGTGTTGCTACGGCACCTCCAAGTGGTCACTCCTCTGCTTAAAGGGTTGTTCACCTTTAAATTAACTATTAGTAGGATGTAGAGAGGGATATTCTGAGACGATTTGCAATTGGTTTTCATTTTTTATTATTTGTAGCTTTTTTTTAATTAGCTTTTTATTCAGCAGCTCTCCAGTTTGCAATTTCAGCAATCTGTTTGCTAGGGTCA